>MCFG01000049.1:127500-182500 GCA_002104895.1 Anaeromyces robustus | reverse complement strand
AAAAGTTGCTGGTAATTATATTATTATTATTATTATTATTTTATTTTATTAAAAAATATTTTTTATAATAATTTATTAATAAATTTGATGATATATTATCCATATATATATATATATTAAAAATATTTTTGTTACTTTTTTTTTTTTTTTTTTTTAATTAATTAATTAATAACAATAATAATAATATAAAAAAACAACAACTATTTTTTACAGAGGATGTTGATATTGAAATTAATAAATATAAAAAAGATGTTGAAGATGTTACAAGACAATGTGGTGTATCTTCATTAGATGAAGTCGATCCAAAGTAATTTAAAAAATATATATATATAAATAAAATATATTTTCATATTTTTAATTATTTTTATTTATAAATTGATTATTTTGGTTAAAAAAAATTTTTTTTTAAACTTTTTTTTATTAATGAATTATATATTACATATAATGTTATAATATCATAATATATAATTTAATTACAAAAAAAATTTTTTTTAGTGATTTCTCATCTAATGCTAAACACTTAAAATCTGCTATTACTGCATTACCAGAATTAACAGAAAGAAAAAGAACTATTGATATGCATATGTATATTGCTACTGGTTTATTAAATGCTATTAAAGAAAGAAAAATCGATGAATTCTTCTCTATGGAAGAAACTATTGTTAAATTGGTATATATTTAAAATATATATATATAATTAAATATAGGATAAAAAAAATTATTATTTTTTATAATTAATATTATTATTATTATTTAATCAATAATAATAATAATAATAATAATAATAATAATAATAATAATAATAATAAAAATAAAAATGAATCAAATTATATTCATATTTAATAAAATTAAAAAAAATTTTTTTTTATACTTTTTTTAATTTTAATATTAATAATTAATTATAATAAATATTAAATAAAAATAGAATAAAGCTCAATTACTTGAAGTCATTAATGATCCAGAAAAGGGTAAACCAGAAGACAAATTAAGATTATTCATTATGTATATACTTTCTGTTGAAAATATTACTCAAGAAGATTTCCTTGAATACAAGAATGCTTTAATAGATGCTGGTTGTACAGTAGAATGTTTAGATTATTTAAGAAAGTAAGAGATAATATTCACATATATATATATTTATGTTTATATTTAAATTAATAATAATAATATTTTTTTTTAAATAATATTTTAAAAAAAAATAATAATTAATTCTAATATATACATATATATATAATAACACAAATATTTAAAATAAAAAATAAAAAAAAGGATAAATGCATTCACTAAGATGTCTAATATGAATAATACTCCAAATACTGGTGATTTATTAGGTAAATTCAGTTCTTTCGGTAGTAAGGTAATTAAAAATATTTTTTAATTTAAAACAAAAATAACAATAATTATAATTATTATTATTTATTATTATATAAATAGATCTTTATTTATTTATTTATTAATACTTATATATATATATATATTTATTTATTTTCATAAATATAATAATAAATGATAAAAAAAAAATAGTTAAAGGAAGGTCGTATAGATAATTTAATTTCTGGTGTAAAAAATATTTTCCCAGCTAGTAAAGATTTACCAATTACTAAAATTGTTGACAGTTTATTAGAAGTTGGTTATAATTCTTCTGATAATGAAGAATATTTATATTATGATCCAAAATCTGTTAAAGGATCTGATCCATCCAAGATACCTAATAATAGAATGCAATTCCAAGATGCCATTGTATTCGTTGTTGGTGGTGGTAATTACAATGAATATCAAAACTTATTAGAATATGCTAATGTAAGTTTTTTTTTTTCTTTTTTTTTTTTCATTAAATATATATATATATATACTTATTTATTTAAATTATCATTATCATCATCATTATCATCATCATTCATTATTATTATTATTTTTATTTTTGTTATTATAAATATTCTAATTTTCTAAAAAATTTTTTTTTATTTTTTATATAATAGCGTCAAAATCCACCCAAGAATATTACTTATGGTACAACTGAACTTTTAACTGCTCAAGAGTTCATTGATCAATTAAATACACTTGGACAAGGAAATTAGGAACCTTTTTTTAATATAAATATATATAATAAAAACAAATAATATAACAAATAATAATAATAATAATAAATAAATAAAAAATTAATAATAGTAAAAAAAAATAAAAAAAAAATAAAAAATAAAATAAAATAAAATAAAAATAATAAATAAATAAAATATATATATATATAATAAAATATAAATTTTAAAAAATAAAAAATAAAATAAAATATAAAATAATAATAAAAAAAAAATAAAGATAAAAGTAAAATGATAAAAAAAAATTAATAACAATAATAATAATAATAATATAATCATAAACAAATAATAAAAAACAATTTTTTTTATTTTTTTTTTTTTAAAAAAAAAAGCAAATTAAAAATAAAATAAAATAAATAAAAAAAAAAAAAAAACATTATTAAAAAAAAAAGTTTATAGTATTGTATAATTTACAAAATTTAATAAGTTTTTCTTTTCTTAAAAGTAATTATTGTTGTTATTTTGTTTGTTTAATAAATATGAAAATAATTAATTATAGTATTGTTTCATTTTAAAAAGTTTTTTTTTTTTTTTATAATTATTATTATTATTACTATTATAAACGATAAATAATAAAAAATATTATAATAGAAATAATTACAAAAAATTAACTTATTTGAAGGTATCAAAGTAAACTCTATCATTTTAATTTATTATTTTATTATTGAATAAATTGCTTAAATAAATTTATATTTAATTTTAATTGGGTAGTACAAAAAAATCATTTATTATACTTTTTAAGAGAATTAATGAATAATTTTAATCTATAAAAGAAAAAAAAAATTTTTTTTTTAATTTTTTTTTTTTTTTACATTTTAAGTTTTAAATAATAATTTAAAATTACTGAGAAAAGAAAAAAAAAGTTATATATATAATATAATATAAATAATGGCTAAGAATAAAGGAAATAAAAAAGATAAAGGTAATGCTAAAGGTAATAATAAAGGCAATGAAAAAGAATCCAATGAAATTAAAAGAGGACCTATTCAAATGTTAAAGGATAATACCTTAAGAATTCAATTACAAGTAATTTTTTTATATATATATATTCAATTTATTTTATACATAATTTCAAATTATAAATATTACATATATATATTAATTATTATTATTATTGTTATTATTATTTCAATTTTAAAAAAAAATTCATTATTGGTAATTATAATTAAAAGGTTAAACCAAATGCTCAAATTTCTCAAGTAATTGAATATACAAATGACTACGTTGGTGTTCAGGTATATATTTTTATATATTTAAATTAATTAATTAAAAAATTTATAATAAAAAGAAAAATAAATAGAAAATATTTTTATTTATTTATTTATTTATTTATAATTAATTATTAAATACTTATACATTTATTTTATTATTATTATTATCATTGTTATTGTTACTATTAATAATAATTATATTATTAATAACAAAATAAATATAACTTGATGAATAATCACAATAAATCTTTAATGAATAATAATTAAATCAAAAAATTAATAAAATAATAAATATTCTTTTATAATCAAATTTGTATTGAAAAAAAAAAAAAACAAATTTATTAACCATTAGTTAAGTGCACCACCAAAAGATGGTGAAGCAAATACTGAATGTGTTAAATATATGGCCGAGGTATTATTATTATTATAATTATAATTATAATTATTATATATTATTATTATTTTTAAATGAATATATAAAAAAAAAAAGAATGATAATTAAATAATTAAATATATATATTTAATTATATTCTATTTTATTTATATATTTCTTCATTTTAATTAATTTCTATTTTTTTTTAAAAAAAAAATTAAATAATATAAATGCTAATGTATTTAAAAATTTAATTTTTAATTAGGCTCTTGGTGTTAAAAAATCTGAAGTTAGTTTAATTGGAGGAATGAAAAGTAGAGAAAAGGTTATTAGAGTTGAAACAAGTGATATTGATGGTATTGAAAAACGTTTAAAGTCCCTTGTAAATTAAAAAGCACAATAATGATAATAATAATAATAAAAAGAAAAGGAAATATATCTTTTTATATATATTAATCAATATTAATACTTCATTATTTCTATAAGAGAAAAAAAAGCAAAAAGAAAAAAGAAAAAAGAAAAAAAAAGAAACCAATAATTGTATATATAATAACTTTATTAATTACTTAGATAATCAATTAATTATATTTATCTTATTAATAATTCTAAATATAAAATGCTATATGTTTATGTTTATGTTTATGTAATAATTTATTTATTATTATATATATAAATATTTTATAATAATAATAATAATAATAATAATAATAAATAGTATACAGTTTAATAATAGAAATAATAATTTAATAGAATAATTTTTTTTTATTTCATTAAATAAAAAATATATATATATTGAAAAAGAAAAAAAAATAAATAAAATAAAAAATAAAAATAAAATAATAAAGAACAAAAATAAAAATAAAAAAATTATGTTAAATATTTATAAATCTATATATTATATATATATCTATTTTTATTATTTAAATTAAGTAATTGTTTAATAAATATTTTATTATAAATATATATATATAAGTGTTTTTGAAATCATATTTTATTTTCATAAATTTTTTATTCTTTTCATGGTTAAAATAGGAAACAACAACAAAAAAAAATTTTTTTAAGTTATGTATGAATTTAGTATAATAATTAATCAATATAACTATCGAATATATGATAAATGATGTTAGTATAAAATATTTATTATTAACTATAGAATATATGATATGATAAATAATGTTGGTATTTGATAAATTATAATTATAATTATAATAAATATTTTATATTTTATATTTTATACTAAGTGTATTAATAAAGTAGTAAATTTTATTTGAAAAAATTAGGTATAAAAAGTAAAGAATTAATTAATTAATTAATTAATTAATTAATAATAATAATAATAATAATAATAATAAAAGATATTGAATGTTGTGAAATTTATTTTTTTCTATAAAAACTAAAAAAAAAAAAAAAAAAATTCCATAATGAACTTTATATCTACGTTAAATAAAGAACTTAAAAAAAAAAAGTTATATATATATAGATAGATATAGATATAACAATATAATGAAATGTATATTTGAAGAGTTACATTTATAAAAAAAAATTAGTAAAAAACACTCTGGAAAAAGTGTCAATGATAATAATAATCCAATAAGACTTGACTAGTCTGGTATCTTTGATTTTTAATTAAATATTTTAATGAAATACTGTTTTACATTAAAACAAAAAAAAAAGATGAAGAGAGAAAAAAAAATCATTTTAGATCATTATAACCATTAAGGCTAGAAAGAGCTAAACGTAACAGGAAGAAAAAAAAAACTTGACTATTATTTAGATTGATTGAACATTTTTTAACAATTTTTATTAAAATCTATAATTTTTTTTTAAGTTAATTTAAAGTTAAAACGTATATAATAAAATATCCAAAAGAATTTCTGTTTTAATAATAATTATTTTTTTTTTAAAGTTTATTAATATATTTTAAATCTATAAAAATAGACTATGATTAAGGATTTTTAAATTTTGATTTAGATTATATATACTATGATTTTATATTTAACCTAAATAAAATCATAATATATAATACTCAAAATTTATTATGGATTAAAATTTTTTTTTAAAAAAAAAAAAAAAAAAAAAACTTTTTATTTATACCTATGATTTAATGACTTATTGTATATAGAATTTATACAGAATAAAATATAACAAAAATACATTAATCTAGATTGAATAAAAGAATTTTAAATAATCATTAAAATATAAAATACTAAAAAATAAAAAATAAAATGAAATAAAGATAAAATGAAATGTAAAAAAAAAAAGTCAAATAAAATTAAATGAAAACGAAAAAAAAAATTAATTGAATAGGAAATAAAAAATATTTTAAAGTAAATTAATGTTAAAAAAATATATGTTATTTAATTTTATTTACATTTGTTACTTTAATATCTAATAATACTAATTTTTATAATAATTATATATAATAATGAATTAGTAAGAATTATATTGCCAAATGAAAAGTTTATAAATTTTCATCTCAAATTTAATATTTCATTTTGTTTTGTAAAAATACATTTACAATAATAAATAAATAAACAAATAAACAAATAAATAAATAGTAAAATGTTTTAAATTTTAAACTATATTAATTATGAGTCTTGCATTTAATATATTATTATTAAGGCTTTTTTTTTTTTATTTGATTTATGTTTTTGATATTTTTTTTTTATTTGATTTATGTTTTTGATAAAATAAAATTTTTTTTGTAGTTTTTTTTTTTTTTTTTTTTTTTTTTTAAAAAAATATATATTAATAAACTTTAAAAAAAAATAATTATTAAAACAGAAATTCTTTTTGGATATTTTATTATATACGTTTTAACTTTAATTTTACTAAAAAAGAAATAAAAAATAAAAACTAAAAAAAAATAATAATAATATTAATATTATTATTAATATTATGATATTGTGTCTGATAATAAATCAAAGCTTATATAGACTAGAAGTAATTGTTTTTTTAAAAAGACCAAAAAATAAAAAAAAAATTATTATTTATTACTTAAATATAAAAGAAAAGAATATGTATATATAATATATACAGATACACATATGGATTTTGAGGTTAGAACATCATGTTATTATAATACAATGAAATAATAATCATCTTATTTGTTGTTATTTTTTACTTTGTTTTTTTATATGATTTTTATATGAAGAAAGGAGAGAAGGTTTATGATATAATTTACTAATTTTTTTTCTTTTTATTTTAATTAATATATATCACATGATATGCAGTATTACGAATCTGTTCAAAAAATAAAATAAAAAAATTTATTTAATAACTTTAAATTTAATATATCTTTTTTGAAAATCTTTTTTCCTTTTTTATATTAATTATAATTAACCTTCTTTTTGGTTCGTGTTAATTTGAAAATATTTAAATTTATTTATTTATTTATTTTATATATTTATTTATTTACTATTATTATATTTATTTATTTATTCATTAATTTTTTTATTTATTTATTTTTTGTGACAGTGACTAACTTTTTTTATATATTACGACTAAATGACGGTGACTGACTGACTTTAATATATACACATTTAGGAATTAACAGAATATTCTTAATATATATAAATCATATATTATATTATATTAATATTATATATATATATTAATATTATTATATCTATGATTTTCATATTTTTATATTTATTATTTATTATTTATTATTTATTATTTATTATTTATTATTTATTATTTATTATTTATTATTTATTATTTATTATTTATTATTTATTATTTATTATTTATTATTTATTATTTATTATTTATTATTTATTATTTATATTTTTGTGTTTTTTTTTAATATTATATAATATTATTTTTATATAAAATTATATTTATATTAGATTAATATTAAATTACTCATTAATATTATTATTTTGATATATTTGATTTATTTCTTATAATATATTATTTTATATTAGTTATAATCACCAATTCCAAAGGAAAATGTTATTTATTGTTTTGTTTTGTTTTTGTTTTTTTTTTATGGGATAAATTTATATAAAAAAAGTTAAATTTATCTTTTATAAAATTATAATATAAATACATATAAATACATATAAATACATATAAATTTCACATTTATAGTTCATATAACATTTCACATTTTATTTTTAAATTTTATTTAAAATATTATATATTATCAAATAATTAATTAAATAAAATAAAAATAAAATTATTATTATTATTCTTTTCTTTTCTTTCTTTTCTTTTTTTTTTTTTTTTTTTTTTTTTTTTAACTTTATAATATATATATATCAAATTTAAATAAATTAAATTTTATGTATTTTTTATACTTTTTAATATTTAATAATAATATATATTTATTATATTCATAAAGATAATTTTTTATCTATCTTTTTTTTTTTTTTTATAAATTAATTTTAAAATATGGAAGTTGAAAATGAGGAATTCAATAATTTATATGAATTTATCAAAACAGAAGGTATTCATAAAATTATTTCAAATGATATCCACTTAAATGATATAAAATTAAATTTTCAAGGATTAAATGATGAAGATATCTTTATATGTATGTATATAGTTGCCATTGATAATAAAGATTTAAAATCAATAAATGATCTAAATAAGACTTATTTAAAAGAAAATATTTTAAATGAAGGAAAAGAAAATGATATTTTTAATATGATTTATAATAGAAAATTACTTGACAGAAAAAGGTTAAAAAAATTATATTTTATGTCAATGTTAGAAGATTTTCAATTTAAAATTTCATTAGATTTAATTCTTTCAATAATAGAAAATAAAGATATAGAATCTTTGAAAATAATTTTGGAAAATATTTTTTATGATAATAATTTTATTGTATCTATGTTATATGCCTATAAATTAAAAAATATTTGTTCAGATACTCAATGGAAAAACATTCTTCATAAAGAAATAATTAAAATTGGGAGTTTGCTTCATTTCAATCAATTCAATGAAATACAAAAATCTAAAATTTTAATACTTGCTTTTGAAAATAAATATGAACTTTTAATAAAAATATTAATACTAAATGATATAGTTATAAAAAATGGGAAATTATATTATTCCCTTTTTTCTTTATTATGTTATCTTCATGATATTGAGTTAATTCAACAATTAATGGAATATACTAATAAAAATAATATTATATTAGAATTGAATGAAAAGAATAATAATAATGATGGAAGTTTCCCATTTTTACAAGCTTGTTCTCAAAATAATATTGAAATGGTTCGACTATTAATAAAATATGCTAATAAAAATAATATTTTATTAAAAATAAATGAAAAAGATAATAATGGAAATTATTCACTTTTATATGCTTTTTCCAATAATCATATTAAATTATTTAAACTATTAATGGATTATGCTAATAAAAATAATATTATTTTGAATATAAATGAAAAAAATAATCTTGAAGGTATTTCCCCATTATTACATGCCTGCCGTCATAATAATATTAAAATGGTTTATTTATTAATGGGGTATGCAAATAATAATAATATTCTATTGAAATTAAATGATAAAGATCAACAAGGAAATTTCCCACTTTTAGAAGCTTTTTATAAAAATAATTTTGGAATTATTAAATTTTTAATGGAATATGCTACTAAAAATAATATTATTTTAGAATTAAATGGTGTCAATGGTGAAGGATATTATCCACTTTTATTAGCTTGTTATAGAAATAATGAAATGGTTCGAATTTTAATGAAATATGCTAAAAAAAATAATATTATTTTAAAACTAAATGAAAAATGTACCAATGGAAATTATCCACTTTTACAAGCCTGTAATTATAATAATTATTTAATTGTTTCTTCCTTAATAGAGTATTCTAAAAAACATAATATTATTTTGGAATTAAATGATAAAGATGAAGATGGAAATTATCCACTTTTACAAGCTTGTAATTATAATTATCATTTAACGGTACTTTCCTTAATGGATTATGCTAAAAAAAATAATATTATTTTGAAATTAAATGAAAAAGATAAAGATGGAAATTATCCACTTTTATATGCAGTGATTCATAATAATAAAACCATATTAGAATTATTAATCGATTATGCTAATAAAAATAATATTATTTTGGAATTAAATGAAAAATATTTTGGGAATTATCCAACTTTAATAGCATGTTATAAAAATGATTATAAAATTCTTCAAATATTAATGGATTATGCCAACAATAACAATAAAAATATTAATAATAATAATCCTAATAACAACAATAACAATAATAACAACAACAATAATAATAAAAGTATTAATAGTAATCATAATAACAATAATAATAATAATAATAATAATAATAATAATAATAATAATAATAATAACAACAATCATAACAATAACAATCATAACAATAACAACAATAACAATAACAACTACAGTAATAATAATACCGATAACAACAGTAATAATAATAATATTATATTGGAATTGAATGAAAAAAATATGGATGGAAATTATCCACTTTTAAGTGCTTGTGCTAATAAAAATATTGATATTGTAAAATTATTATTAAATTATGCCAATAAAAATAATATTAAATTGAAATTATGGGAAAGAAATAATAATGGATTTTCACCACTTTTAATAACAGCAATGATCCATGACATGAGAATATTACCTTTATTAATAGAATATGCGAATAGAAATAATATATCTTTAAAAAATGAATGGAATTCCTTATTAAATATTTGTAAACGTAGTTATCATTATGATGAATTAAAATTATTTATAGATCATGCCAATAAAATGAATTTCATTTTAGAATTAAATAAAAAGGATGAAGATGATAATTATCCACTTTTATTAGCATGTGAACATGATTATGAATTAGTTCAATTAATACTAGATCATGCCAATCAAAATAATATTAAATTAGAAATGAATGCTAAAAATAAAGATGGAAATTATCCACTTTTATTAGCCAGTTTTAAAAGTTATAAAAGTGTTCAATTATTAATGGAATATGCCCAACAATATCATATCTTATTAGAATTAAATACAAAAAATAATCATGGGAAATATCCACTTTATTCAGCATGTGATTATGATTTTGAAGTCCAAAAATTAAAATTATTAATGAATTATGCCGATCAACATCATATTTTATTAGAATTAAATGCTAAAGATAATCATGGATTTTATCCACTTTTACGTTCTTGTAGTAGAAATAATACCAAAGTTGTTCAATTATTAATGGATTATGCTGATCAACATCATCTGTTATTAGAATTAAATGCTAAAGATGAAAAGGAACAACGATTCCCCCTTTTTGAAGCTTGTAGTCGACATAATATAGAAATGGTTCAATTATTAATGGAATATGCCAATAAACATAACGTATTATTAAAATTAAATGAAAAAGGAATGTGGAAGGATTATCCTGTTTTATTAGCTTGTTATTATAAAGAAAATTATTATAATTCAACCGAAACGATTTTACGATTATTAATGGATTATGCCGATCAACATAATATTTTATTAGAATTAAATGCCAAAAATGATAAAGAAAGACAATATCCTATTTTATTAGCCTGTGATGCCAATAATTATGAAGTCGTACGATTATTAATAAATTATGCCGAAAAAAATAATATTTTATTAGAATTAAATGCAAAAAATGATTATGGTAATTATCCACTTTTATTAGCCTGTTCCAAAAATAATATTAATAATACCATTTTTTATAATTATTATAATTATAATCCTACCAATTATCATGATCATGACAATGATAATAATACTAATACTAATACTAATACTAATACTAATAATAACAATAATTATGATAATAATAATGATAATGATAACAATAATAACAATAACAACAACAACAATAATAATAATAATAATGACGATAATAATAATAATAATAAAATTGTTCATTTATTAAAAGAATATGCTAATAGAAATAATATTAATTTAGAATTGGATGAAAAAGATAAAATTATTTTAAAATTAGATAAAAAAGATAAAATTAAATATATATCCCCCTTAAAAAAATTAACAAAGATTTTTTCCTAAGTCATGAAAAAATTTAAAAATTTAAAAAATGAACAAATATATATAGTTAAAATTTTAAAGAAAAAGAAAAAGAAAGGGAAAAAAATTTTTTTTTTTCTTATTATACATTTTTTGTAAATAGATGATATTATATAAAAGTGATTTTGTATGTATAAAATATACACGATATGCCTATAAATTTAGTTTTTTTTTTTTTTTAATTTTTTTTTTTAATATATCCTAAAAAAGATAAAAAAAATATATATATATATATATATATGCATTCACTCGCATATATTTATATATATAAATTCTAAATTTTTTTTTTTTTAACTACTTAAAAACTATTATTTTTGATTTTATACCCTGTTATGTACTACAATAATAATTCAAAAATTGTATATATATATAATATTTATTTTTATTATTATTATAAATTATATAAATCATCCTTCCCTATTCATCAAATCCTATTAAAAAAAAAAGATATATATATAAATATAGATTTCATTTCATTTCATTTTTTTGTATTATTTTATAAAAAAAAATAAAAATAAAAATAAAAAATAAAAAATAAAAATAAAATAAATAATAATAAAATATATTAATACACTATGATTATTTATTTATTTATTTATTTATTTATTTATTTATTTATTTATTTATTTATTTATTTATTATAAATTTTTTTTTTGATAAAAGAATTATATTATATATATATATATATTTTATGCATTATTTTATTTACAAGTTATATATTATTTAAAAAATAAATATTTTTTTAGATTAATAGATTGAATAAATATTTTCTTGTTATAACACAAAAAAAAAAAAAAAAAAAAAAAACAAAAGCAAAGAAAAATAAAAAAATGAAAAAATAAAATATTATAATTCTTATTTTTGTTTAGAAACCCTTTTAAAATAATTCTTAATTTTTAATGTATTATAATAATAATAATTTCTTTCTTTCATTTTTTTTTTCTTTTTTCGTTTTGTATATGTGTGTGTGAGCGCGTGCGTGCGTGCGTATAAAATATCTTTTAAAATATATATTAGGGGGATTCTTAATTGGCTGAAAATTAGACATGTTTAAAAAAAGTCATGAGTTTTTAAATTTCTAAAGGAATGAGCACAAAACTCAAAATTTTAAAGGGAAACATTTTTTTTTTTTTAGTGAAATTATTATTCTTTAAATTAATTTATTAATTTATTATTTATTTATGTATTATTCAGAATTTCTAGATTTTCATTTTATATATTCATTTAATGAAGGATTAAATTATTTCTTTCTTTATTTATTTCTTTATTTTACTTGTCAGTTTTTTTTACAAAAAAAAACCTTTTAATTAATATCCTTTAAAATATCCTTTAAAATGTCCTTTAAATATAATAGAAATTGACATTATAAATCTAAAAAATGACTATACAAATTAAGAAATATTTTAAGAAAAAACATTTTTTAAAATTTAATTTTACTAGTATTCGGCGAAAATAATATAAAAAAATATGAGAACTTAATATTATTCTGCTGATTTACTGCCTTAATGAAAAAATTCTTTTATAAATATATAAAGTATATCATTTCATATTGAATGAATAAATAAATATAAAAAATAAAATAAATAGCAACTTATATAAAGATAACTTATGCTTGCGTTGTATAAAAGGATAAATAGCTTAATAAAATAAGAAATTTTTGTTTAAATTAAATTATAATTATAATTATAATAATTATGGAGGATGGATATATCATATTACAAAATTTAAAATAATAATAAAAGTCATTTAATAAAAATATATATATATATATATATGGAGTCTTTGAAGTGTGTAGGACAAAAAAAATAAATAATCATATAAATTAATTTTTTTTAAATTTTTAAATTTTATATTAAATTTCTTGTTATTTTAGTATTTTTAATTATCAAGTTAATGGACTTTTTATAATTTATTAATTATTATAATTGTTTTTCATTATTAAAATTTTCCAATATAAAAAAATTAATTTCCATTTCAATTTATAATCAATAGAAAAAAATAATGAATGAATGAATGAATGAATAATAATAAAATAAAAAAAAAAAAAAAAACTGTCAATCAGTTGTATACAATAAATAAATGCATAAAAAAAAGGAGGTTCACTATTTTAATATAAAAATGTTTAAGAGGATTTACTTATAATAAAAATGAAAAAAATCCTTTTTTTAATTTAATTTAATTGTTTTTTTTTTTTTTTTAAAGAATATAAAAATAAAAATCTTTTGTTTTATATTAATTTAACTTTTAAAAATTTTCCTTTAATTTTTTTTTTTTTATTCATTTTTATTTTTTTTTTATTTTACATTTATATTATATTTAATTATTTAATATAGCATTAGTTAAATAGAAAAAAAATAAAGATAAATATATATATTTAAATTTAAATTTAAATTTAATTGCATTGCATTGCTTTCCCTTTTTTTTTTTTTGTTTTACTTTGATTATTATTATAAAAAAATTTTTTTAAATAGAGCAACAAAGTCATATTACTTTAAACAATGATACTTGAACCTTTAAAAAAAATATAGTTAATATGTAGAAATTTTTTTTATCATCAGTCATCAATCATCATCAATCATTTATTATTATTACTCATAAAATTGTAAATTGTATAGTTTTAAAAGTTAAATTTGATCATTATTTTATATTTAATAATATGAATAATAATTATTAATAATAGTATAAAAATTGTTATTATTATTAATATTATAGAAAAAAAAGAAAAGCAAAAAATTATCTTTTTAATTTATCTAAGATATAATATTTTTTTTTTTTTTAATTTCAAAATGTTTTTTTTTTTTTTTTTTAAAAAAAAAAAAACTTTAATTTAATAAATGGTTTTTATTATTGTGGCTTATAAGTAATCATGTTATTTTTTTTGTAATAAACTATATAAAATATAATAAATTTTTATTAATTATTTGAGTTTGGGTATTGCCATAGATTTTCTTATTTATTATTTTATATTATTTGTGGCTTATATTTAATTTTGTATTAAGTCCGTATAAAAATTATAAAAATTAATATTTAAAGTTTTTAACCAATATAAAAATCTTAATTATTATAATTTTTTGATAAATAAATAAATAAATAAATAAATAAATAAATAAATAAGTAAATAAGTAAATAAGTAAATAAATGAATAAATAAATAATTAATTAAATAAATTTTACAATTGTTAATTCAATTATATTTAACAACTAAAAATAAAACTAAAAATAAAAAAATAACTACAATGAATAATGAAATGAATGCCATAGCATTGTATTGTAAATAAACATTTTATTTGCATTTTTTATTTATTTTCTTGTTTTATTTTTAAGGATTATAAAAAATAAAAGTTAAGAAGAAAAAATTAAGTAAATAAAAGTAGGGATAATCAAAATAAAAAAATGTTAATTAATATAAATATTATAAATATTTAAATATTTAAATATTTAAATAAATATATTAAATAATATATTAAATAAATATAATTAAATATATTAAATAAATATATTAAATATATTAAAATTAAAATCATAACTTCTTTATTATTATTCCCTTTTTTAATTCCTTAATATTTCTTATTTAATTCTTATTTCTTATTTATTTCTTATTATTTATTAAAATTATTTACTTTATTCATTTATTTATTTTATTAATATATTTATTTAATTATTAATTATTTATTCATTTAATACTTTCCAATAATGGTTTATTTTTTATATCAATTTTTTTTAAATAAATTGTTGAACCTAAAAAACATCAACTTTCCATTTTTAGTAATTTTAATTTAAAATAAACAAACATGGAAAATGATGACAAAATTAATAAATTAAAAAAATTTAATATATAATAAATAAATAAATAAATAATAAGTTAATTATATATTTATATTTATTATTTATTTATATAATAATTTATTGTTAAAAGAAAATTAAAAAAAATATTAAAACCATTTTCATAAGTCATCTTCATTTTTACCTTTTGCCTAATAATAATTTAAATATATAGTTATCATATTTAATATAATAGAACAATTCATTTTAATAATCATATTTTAAAAATAATAAAAGAATGTATTATATAAATTATTATTATAAATAAATAATAATAAATATTTTCACTTTTCAATGCTTTTTTTTTTTATATCATAATAAATTTTGGTATTTATTATATATAATATTTATATTTACATATACTAATAACTTTTTTATATTTTTCAGTTTTTGATGTATTATAATAGAATAAATATAAATAAATAAATAAATAAATAATAAATAAATAAATAAATATTATATAAATAAATAAATAAATCTATATATATTTAAATAAATAATTTTTAGGTTACTTTTTTAAATGGAGCTTAAAATAAAAATTTTGTGTAATTTTTATCTGTAAAAATTAATATATTAACAAATAATATAATATATTATAATTATACTGTCCATATATTATTTATCAATTATATATATTTTTAAAATATAAAATTATTTATATCTGAATTAATTAAAATATTATTTAATTTTATCAATCATTATATTATAATATATCCAAATGATATATTTATTATATTTTTTAATATATTAAATATATTAAATTATTTTAACGGATTATATTAAATATTTAAAATAATCTCTATTAACGATTTAAAATAAAAATAAAAATAAAAATAAAATAAAAAAAAACATAAATTTTATGAATTGTAAAAAATATAAAATAAAATAAAATAAAATAATAATGGATAAATAAGAATATAAATAATTTATATTAAAAATATACATTATTATATATTTATAATATATTATAATATAAATAATTTATATCTAAAGTAGGAATTAAAAATTATTCAATAATATATTAAATCATGTAAAATTGAAAAGAATTATTTGAATAATATAAATAAATAAATAAGAATATATATATTCAATTAATTATAGTGCATATTACAATATATTATAATAAATAATAATATAGGAATAAAAACTTTAATAAATAATTTTTATGAAAAATTTTTTTTTAAACAAATGGATGAAATAGAATTTAATTTAACAAACATATATAATACATTATATTCATATATATTATATAAATAGTTTCAATATATACAATAATATATTAAAATTAAATCGTTTGATAAATATTTATATAACATTTAGTAAATTAAATATTTGAATATATTTGAATACATTCAAAACATAAAATAGATAAAAATAGAAAAATAAAACCATAAAAAAACCCAATTATTAAAACTTATTAAAACCTATGAAATTTAAACTTGGCTAAAAAAAAAAAAAAATAAGTGAATAAATAAATATATAAATAATAAATTATAATAAATAAAAATACCTTAAATATAAATGAATAAATATATAAAATAAATAAATTTTATTATTGTTACTCATAAAATGAAAATGAAAATGATTTTATTACTAAATATTAATATTAATATTAGTAATAATAATAAATAATAAATATTAATAAATAATAAATAATAATATTTAAATAATAATAACTAATAATATTTAGATATTTAGTAATTCTTTTATCCTAGAAATTATTATTATTTAAAATTATTATTATTTATGAATTATTGAAATTCGTCAAAATAATAATAAAATAAAAAATAATAATAAAATAAAATAATAATAAAAAAAAATTTAATATTAAATAATATCAAAAAAAAAATTTTTTTTTTCTTTTTCTTTTTTTTTTTTTCATTAACAGTAAAAATTATTTTTAAAATCATAGATTATTTAATTATTATAAAAAAAAAAAAAAAAAAAAAAAAAAAAAAAAGAAAAAAGAAAAAAATTAAAAAAGAATTAAAAATAATAATTCTTTTTTTTTAACAACATAAAAAAATATTAGAAAGTATTAAAGAAAGAACTTAGAAATATTTAGAAAAATTAAAAATAAACTTTTCTTTCTTTTATTCTTTTTTTTTATGTCATTTCAATAAACATTAAAACATTAAAACATTTAAACATTAAACATTAATAGAAAAAAAATAGTTTATTTTATTTTCTATTCTATTTTTTAATAAACATATTATCTTCATAATTTATTTTTATTTTAAATAGATATTTAAAAACTATTTAAGATTTTACACATATTTCTCAGTATTAATATTATTTATTAATAAAAAATATATATAGATATTTATTAATATTATTTAAAATCAAAGGTAAAGAATTTAATATTATTAAATAAATTTTTATTGGATTTTTTTATATATAATAATAATAAAAAAAAAAAAAACAAAATAAATGATGAAAGTACAAAGTTTGTAAAAAAAAATAAAAGAAAAAATATTATTAAAATATATATATATAAAAAGAAAACAATAGTCTTAAAATATTAAAGATTAGAATAATAATATAATAAGAGGGAATTATATAAAGGGTTTTTATGAAGGAAAAAAAATTAACAATTAATTCAAGAAAATTATAAATAAATAGTTATAGAATATAATATTATAAAATAACAATGAAACAAAATATTATATAAATATATTTTATATATATATAATGAAACATTTATTAATTAAAAATATTTTATTTATATATATTTATTTTTTTAGAATAAAATAAATTTTATAAAGATTTAAATAGAAAAAGAAAATTATATTATCAAAAACATATTTTATAATAATTTAAATTAAAAAAAATAAGATAAATATTAAAAATGACCGACTGTACTTACTTTCAAACTATAATAAAAGAACTTAATCCTGCCGATACTAATACTGGGGACTGCTGGTATTTATTTACATTGAATTTATTATTATATGAATTTATTATTATATCATTTTTATATAATATTTTTATGAAATTTTTTTTATATTAATCCAATTTTTTTAATAAATAATAAATAATAAATAATAAATAAAAGTTCCTGGAGTATGGTAGAATGTGATGGTCAAAATATTGTAAAACTTGATTTTTCACACTATGACGGAATTAGTAAACAAATGGCTTTTCCACAGACTATAGCTTTTTTAAATAACATTAAAGAATTGTAAGCTTTTAATAAATTTTAAATTGAAAATAAAAAAAAAAAAATTAAAAATATTACAATAGTAATAATAATAAATAAAATTGTAAAATATTATTATTATTATTATATATTTATAACATTTAAAAAAATGGATATTATTAATTTTTTTTTTTCTTTTTCTATTATTATTATTATTATTATTGTTCTTTTTATTTACATTTACTATTAAACTATATTTTATTTTATTATTATTTATAAATATATAAATAAATATAAATTATTTATTATTATTTTATAATATAAAATAATAATATCAATAATATAATATATGAACATTAAAACATAAACTTATTTTTTTTTTTGTATATACATATATATATATAAAATAGTTCAATTAAAGGACAACAAAATATTAATGATATTTATACCTTACCTAATCAAAATTTAGAAAAAGTTGATTTAAGTAACTCTGGTATGAATTCTGAAAGTTTTCCAACATGGATTATGGATGCTCCAAAATTAAAAGAATTAGATATATCAAATACACAAATTACTGGATTACCACAAAGAGAATTTAAAAATAAACCTTCAGATTGTAATTTTTCTAATACACCAATTTGTGGTACATATCAATCAAGTCCATATGATTTTATGCCAGATAATTGTAAAAGTTCATGTTCTGGTTATGTTCCAAATAATTCTACCAATACTAGTAGTAAAAAGAAAACTAGTGGTACAGTTATTTGGCCATATATAGTAATTGGTGGTGTTGTAATTCTTTTAGCTGCTCTTGCCGCATTATATTTCATAATGAGACGTAGAAAGAGTAAGAAGGAAACCTTTATTAGTTATGATGATAATTCTAGTCCAAGACCAATACTACCATTTACTCGTAAAGAAGACAGAGAAAATGAATCTGTTGAAATTAATGTTGCACAAAATGTTCCAAAACTTAACCCACCTCCAGCAGCACAAGTACCTGTACCATCAGTTACAGTACCTCCACAAGCTGCTGTTGTTAAACATGATCCAGAAGACAAAAAGATTGAAGAAGTAGCTCGTAACAATTATACTACAGCTTATGGAGGCATTCCTCAAAAGAATGTATTTAACCGTTCTAGTGGTGCTTCAGTTAAAGATATATATCGTCAACATAATGCTTCCACTATTTCTATGGAACAAGATCAATCCTTCATGCCACATCCATCTATTTATAATACTATGACAACTGATAATGATTCTGAAGATGATGAAGAAATTAGTGATATCATTAATGAACCAATAATAAATGCTCTTCACTTAAAAGAAGATAAAGAAAAGTCTGAACAACAACAACAACAACCAGATCTTTTACGTAGAAAATCTTCTAGAAAAGCTCAAAAAGAACAAGCTGAACCAGTTAAACAAGAAAAAGAAGAACTTTATATTGCTAATTGGGATTATACCCCTACACTTTCTGATGAATTAGAACTTGCAGCCGGTGATGTTATTGTAATTAAAAAGAAATTCGATGATGGTTGGTCAAATGGTTTTAATAGAAGAACTGGAAAATCAGGAATTGTTCCATTATGTTATTTAAAAGAATATGAAGAAGAATAAAAATAAAATGTCATTTTAATAATATTTTTTTTTCTTAATATTAATATTATATATATTTTATATGAAAAAAAAAAAAAAAAAAAGTAAAATGAAAAAAAAAAAAAAAAAGAAAGAAAAAAAAAAAAAGATAAAAAGATAAAAAAAAAAAGCTATTGAATGTTTATGTAAATATATATATATATGTAAATTGAAATTAGTTTTTTTTTTTTATTAATTAATTTTTTTTTCTTTTTTTTTTCTTTTTTTTTTTTTTTTTTTTTCTATCTGTTTTATTTTTTTATTTTTTTTTTTACATATATATTAAATTAAATATTCTTAATAAACATTTTTATTATTACTATTTAAAATATTAATTTAAATAACTTTTTTTTTTTAATTTTTTTTAACTTTTTTTTTTTATAATAATTATTTAACCTGGAATTGACAAGATTTTAAAAAATAATGAGTTAATAAATTAAAAATAAAAAAATTATCTTTTCTTATTTTTTTTTTAAATGAGAAAAAAAAAAAAAAAAAGAAAAATATTTTAAAATATAATATATATTTATAAAATAAAATATATAAAAAAAATATATTACCTAAAAAATATATATATATATCATAAAAAAAAATAATAAAAAAAAAAAAAATCACAATAACATCAACATTATAAATCACACCACATGTTCAAAAATAAAATTAAAAAATAAAAAAAAAATAAAATAAAATAAAATAAAAAATAAAAAAAAAATAAAAAAATAAAAAATAAAAAATAAAAAAAAAAAAAATTAAGAAATTGAAATATCAAAAAAAAAACATTAATATTACCAATTACCATTTATCACACTATTATATATATATATATTTGATTATATATATGTATATGAATATAGAGAGAAATACTACTTATAGTAATAAATTAGTAATAATAATAATAATAATAATAAAAAACGCACTTTAAAAAAACGCAAATAAAAGAGGAAAAAAATAAAATATAAAATATAAAATATAAAATATAAAATATAAAATATAAAATATAAAATATAAAATAAAAAATAAAAAAAATAAAAACTAAAAACTAAAAAAAAATAATAAGAAGAAAGAAATAAGATTAAAATAATTAAAAAAAGAAAGATTTTTTTTAATATTAAAAGAAAGAAAAGTTAAGTAAAGAAAAGAAAAGAAAAGAAAAGAAAAAAGATATTAGAAGATATAAATAGAAAACTGATATATTAAATGTAATTTTTTTTTTTTTTATTTTTGTTTTGATAGTTTTGATAGTTTTAATAGTTTTTTTTTTTTTTTTTTTATTTTTATTATATATATATATATATGAACCTTTTTTTTTTCCCCAATGTTTAATTTTTATTTTCATTTTATTATTGTTATTCTATATATATATATATAAAGAAGGTATTTTTAAATATTAACTTTTAATAAAAAATTTTAAAAAAAAAAGAAAAAGAAAAAGAAAAATAATAATAACAAATACAATTTATTATAAGAATATAGAAAAAAAAAAAAAAAAAAAAAAAAAAAAAGAAGAAAAGAGAGTATAATGTGTATATAGAGAAAAAAAAATAAAAATACTTATTTATATGAAAAAAAACAAAAGCAAAAGAAAGAAAAAAAACGAAAAAAGATAATAATTAAAAAAAAAAAAAATTGTATATATATAAAAAATTAATAGGTTAATAAAATACTCTATAGAATTTTCTTTTATTGTTATGTTTATGTTAAAACTTTTTTTTTTTTGTTTAAATAAAATATTCAATATAAAAATTAAAAAATTAAAAAATAAAAATAAAAATATAAATAAAAAAAAATAAAAAGTAAAATAAAATATTAAAAAAAAAAAAATGAAAATAATTCTAATGTTGAAAAAAAATTTTTATGAAATAATAAACTTGAAATTATAAGTATGATGGGAAAACTAGAATCAAATAATAATATTAATAATTAATGTTAATGAGGAATAATGCTAATGAGAAATAATGATAATAAACAATAAAAATTTATTGAATATCAAAAAAATAAAAAAACAATAATATATTTTTCTGGGTTAACGGTATTATTAAAATTAAAATTCAAATAATAAGATAATAAATAATATTATTTATTTATTTATTTATTTATTTATTTATTTATTTATTTATTTATTTATTTATTTACTTATTTACTTATTTACTTATTTACTTATTTATTTATTTATTGTACTGATTGAAAAATCTTAATAAATATTTATTAATTATATTTATTAATAATAATTGTTTAAAGCAAAAAAAATTACTATTGAATTCTATACATATATTATATTATAATATAATGGAGATAAATTATAATTAAATAATTCAATATATTTTAATATTATTATAATATATTTTTAATTATATTGATTTGATTTTTATATCTTTTTTTTTTTTTTTCGATTTTTAAATTTTTAAAATTTTAAATTCAATTCTTTTTTATTTTTTTTTTTTCTTTTCATTATTATTACGTAATACTTTAAAATTATAATTTAATATTTATAAAAATTATACTTATGGTATCCAGAGTAAAAAAAAAAAAAACAAAAAAAAAAAAATATATTATAAAAAATCGATAGTAACCTATTTTGTTTTTTAATTTATTTTTTTGTTATTTGATCATGAAAAAAATAAATTTTTAAAATTAATCTTTCCAGATTTTATGAATTATTAATTTCAACCACGATTTCATGATACCTATAAAACTATTATTATTATTATTATTATTATTATTATTATTGTCATCATCATCATTATTATTATTAGTATTATTATTATCGTTATCCTGAGAATTAATATTTTTATTTATTTTTTCCATATTTTCATCACTCTTTTTAATTTTTATTTCATTACTATTTTTATAGCTTTCTTTAATTTTATAAAAAAGATCACTTTTTTCTTCATGATTATTAAATATTATATGATTATTTTGATTGGTATTTTTAAATTTATTTAATTTAGAAATATTAGAGTCATTGAAATTATCATTTAAAGTATTTTCATTTATCAATTTTTTATCCTTTAAATCCATTAATTTTTTAATATCTTGCTCTTTATCTTCATGAATATTTTTATTCATTTCATTAATACTTTGATTTATATTTTTATTTATCATTTTATTGTTGTTGTGATTTCTATTATTCATATCATTATTCATTTTATTAATATTCTTAGTATAATCAATTAAATTTTCATTTTCATTTTCATTTTCATTTATATCATATTTCATTGTACCTTGTTTATTATCATTTCTACTATCCATCATCATTAAGTTTTCATTATCATTATTATTTTCAATATTATTTATTTCCTTTTTCATTTTCGGAATTTCAATATTTGTATTTTTATTTGTATTTTTATTGTAAAAGGCAGTGGTTGTTGTTGTTGGTGATGTAATGAAATCGTTAAATATTTCCATATTGTTATTATTACTATTAATATTGTTATTATTACCATTATCATTATTATTATTATTGTCATTATTATCACCATTATCTTCTTCTTTATTATTATTTTTATTATTACTATTTATATTTTCAATACTCATCGAATTGACCGAGTTATTATCATTATCATTATTATTTTTATTATTACTATTTATATTTTCAATACTCATCGAATTAACCGAGTTATTATTATTATTACTATTACTATTCATATTTTCAATACTCATCGAATTGTCCGAGTTATTATTATTATTATTATTATTATTATTATTATTATTATTATTATTATTATTATTATTATTATTATTATTATTATTATTATTATTATTATTATTATTATTATTATTATTATTATTATTATTATTATTATTATTATTATTATTATTATTATTATTATTATTATTATTATTATTATTATTATTATTATTATTATTATTATTATTATTATTATTATTATTATTATTATTATTATTATTATTATTATTATTATTATTATTATTATTATTATATTATTATTATTATTATTATTATTATTATTATTATTATTATTATTATTATTATTATTATTATTATTATTATTATTATTATTATTATTATTATTATTATTATTATTATTATTATTATTATTATTATTACTATTCATATTTTCAATACTCATCGAATTGACCGAGTCAATATTATTAGTATTACTATTTATATTCTCAATACTCATCGAATTGACCGAGTCAATATTATTATTACTATTACTATTTATATTTTCAATTTTCATCGAATTATCTGAATTATTATTATTTAATTGATATTCTTTATTTTCATTAATATTTTCATTTAAATCATTGATTTCAATGGCTTTATTTATAGTTATATTTTCATTTCCATCATCGTTATTATCATCACAATCCATTTTATTAATGTTCATATCATTTTTAAAGTCAAAAGTATTTTCATCTTCATATTTTTTTACTTGATTTTCTAATGATTCTTCTCTATGATTATCATTTCTGTCATCTATCACCATCATCTTCATTAAATTTTTATCATTTTCATCTTTATTTTCAGCATTATTCATTTCCTTTTTCATTTCATTTGTTTCAATAGTATTGTTAAAAAGTTTATAGTTTACAAAATCATTAAATACTTCCATATTTTCATCTATATTTTCATTTATATTTTCATTTATATTTTCATTTATATTTTCATTTATATTTTCATTTATATTTTTTTTTATATTTTCATTTATATTTTCATTTATATTTTCACTATTATCAATATTTTCTATATTATCAATATTATTAGTATTTTCAATATTGTTATTTTTGTCATGTGTGGATTGTAATTGATTTGTTAATTCAATTTCCCAATAATTCTTTTTCCTCTTCTTCTTATTATTATTATCCATATTATAAGTATTTTCAATATTGTTATTCTCGTCATGTGGGGATTTTAATTGATCTATTAATTCTATTTTCCAATAATTCCTCTTCCTTTTCTTATTATTATTATTACTGTTACTGTTATTATTATTATTATTATATTCATTATTATTATTATTTTCATTATTATTATTATTATTATCCTTATTATTGTTCTCATCATTATTATTATCATTATTATCATTATCATCATTATTATTATCATTATCATTATCATTATTATCGTTATTATTATCGTTATTATCATTATTATCATTATTATTAGTATTATTATTAGTAATTATAGTATGGTCATTTATATTATTTTCTTTTATTTGTTCTATCATTATCTTTTTCCAATCGTGGAATAATTTTAATTTATTAATTGATTCCATACTAATATTTTTTTGATGATTTTCAATATTTTCATTTTTTATTATAATCATCTTTATTATTCCAATTATTATTATAATTATTATTATTATTATTATAATAATTATTATTATTATTATTATTATTATTATTATTATTATTATTATTATTATTATTATTATTATTATTATTATTATTAATTATAATATGATGATTATTTTTGTTATCTTCTTTTATATGTTCTATTATTGTCTTTTTCCAGTCTTGGAATAATTCTAAATTATTTTTTGATTCTATTTGAATATTTTCTTGGTTAGTTTCATTACTTTCATTATATTCATAGTTGATTTTAATATATTCACCATTTTTATTCAATTTTATTCTTTTATTATAATTATTATTATTAGTATTATTATTATGATGTTGATGATGATGTATCTTTTCAAATTCTTTTAATTTAATACTATAATCTAACTTTTCTAAATTTAAATGATTTCTTATAAGATTAATAAATTCATAACCATGTCTATAAAATTTAAAAGAAGAAACTTCTCCTAAACTTAAAAATTCATCTAAATTTTTTGGTTTCATAGAACACATTTTCATAAGAATTTTATCTGTTAAAATAATAAATGGTGGGAAAGCTTCTCTTTTAGCTATTTTCATTCTTAAATTTTTTAATTTATTCATTAATTCTAAATCATCAGAATTTTGAACTTCAATATATGTCCTTTTTCTATAATTCATTTCCTCTTCCTCTTCCTCATCTTCCTTTTCTCCTTCTTTTTTTGATAAGGAATATAATAAACAATTACTACAGTTATTACATGAATTAATTTTTTTTTTAATTTTTGTTATTCCCCTTTCTTCTTTCATTTCAATTTCCTTTTTTTTTACTTCTTCTTCTTCTTCTTCTTCTTCTTTTCCTTTTTCTTTTTCTTTTTCTTTTTCTATTATTTCTTCTTCCCCAAAATAATTAATAATAAATTTTCGTAGACATTTTCTATATTGACAATATTTTACAATTTGTTGAAGACCTTCAATTTTATAATGTCTTATTAATTCTTTATCTTCTAATGATAAATATTTTTATAGGACATTAAATATTTACAGATATGAACATCTTCTGGAGAATATAAAAGAATACATTCAGCAGGTTTACCATCTCTACCTGCTCTACCTGCTTCTTGATAATATCTTTCAATACTTTGAGGCATATTAAAATGAATAACATATCTAACATTAGGTTTATTAATACCCATTCCAAAAGCATTAGTGGCTACAATAATTTTTTTTTCATTTTTTAAAAATTTTTCATGATTTTTAACTCGAGTTGACTTTCCTAAACCAGCATGATATCGTCCATGAGAAATGTGTTCTTGACTTAATAAAATGGATAAACGATTCACCGTTTTCCTGGTAGCACAATAAATAATACCACTATCAGAGGAATGATGTTTTATATAATCAAGAATGAAAGCTTCCTTATTATCAATAAATTTTATACTAAAATATAAATTTTTACGATCTAAACCTTGATTAATAATAGTAGGATTATTAAGATTTAGAATACATAAAATATCATTTTTAATTCTTTCTGTAGCAGTAGCTGTAAAAGCTCCTATTACTGGACGTCTTGAATATTTTAAAGACATTATAAATTTTGATATAGAGAGATAACTAGTTCGAAAATCTAATCCCCATCCAGTAATACAATGAGCTTCATCGACTACCACCATAGATATGGTAACTTTTTTAGAAAATTCTAAAAATTCTTGATTATTTAATCTTTCGGGAGCAATATAAAGAATTTTATAATAACCTATTTCTGCTAAACGAAAAATATTTCTTATTTTTTTATTTGAAAGAAATGAATTTATATAGGCTGCTGTTTTTATTTTTGCTTTTTTCAAAGAATGCACTTGATCTTCCATCAATGAAATTAATGGTGAAAATACTAAAGTTAACCCTGGAAACATTAATGCTGGTATTTGATAACAAATGGATTTACCTCCACCAGTTGGTAAAATAGCAAGAACATCATGATAATGAATTAAAGAATCTATAATTGGTTCTTGTCCTTCTCGAAATGAATCATATCCAAAATAAGACTTTAATAATTCTTTAGCAACATTAATATTTAATTCCATATTTTTACATATTATACATTATTTGTAAAATAAATTTAAATTAAAAACAAACTAACAAACAAAAATATATATATATATCTTTCTTTTTTTATTTAATGTTTTTATTTATTTTTTTTTTTTCTTTAAATGTATAAAAAAATTTAATATTAAATTACATATATATATATAATTATAAATAAAATTTTTATATAAAAATAATATAAAAAAATTTCATATGTATAAATATTTTTATTTCTTTAAAAAAAATAATAATAATTTAAATTTTAAAAGTAAAATTTAAATTTTAATTTAAATTCTTACAATTCTTTTTTAAAATCAAACATAAATAAAAATAAAATTAATTAGAAATAAAATAAATTATAAAATAATAATAATAACAACAACAATAATAATAATAAAAATAAAAATAATATTAATATTAATATTAATTAATTTATTTATGGTTAAATTTTTTATCAATTCTTTACATTTGCAAATCTACTTTTAAAATTAAAATGTTAATTTATAAATTTAAACTTTTTATTCAAAATAAATAAATAAATTACCTTATAATACATACGACATAATCTATATAAATATATTTTATTTTTTATATATGTTGATTAAATTGGAAGTATGATTCACTACGAAAAAAGAATTTTGCATTTTTTTTTTTTTTTTTAATCTCAGTTTTGTAAAAAAAAAAATTTTAATAACTAAGAATATAAAAATTGTTATAAAAATATATAAATAATTTAAAATTTTAATTATTATTTATTTATTTATTTATTTATTTATTTATTTATTTATTATAAATGTATAATATATTTATAATATATTTAGAGTGTATTTAGAATATATAAAATCATTTAATTATAAATCTTTTTTTTTGTCTTTAATAATAATTTTTTAAAAAAAAAAAAAATTCTTTTTTTAAAAATAAAAAAATTTTAAATATAAATAATTAGTCTCTATGAAATAAAATGTTACACAATTTTATATGTGCTTAATTGTGTAACATTTAATCAATTTTAAAATATTTTTATTTATGATTGAATATTTTTCATAAAGAAATATTATAATGTTTAATAATGTAATATTATGTTTTAAATCCATCTAGGAAATGTGGTGAACTTTGTAATATTGCATTTCAAAAAAAATAAAATAAAACTTTTTCTTCATATATCTAAATTATATACTAATAATATACAATGTATTAACTATTTTATTATATTTTTTATTAAAAATAAAAAAAGATAGTTTCCAAGAAATTCTATATTATTTATATATTATAAAGTAAATATTATTTCAATATGACATGAATTGTTGTTATAATTGGAATTTCAAAAGCGTTATATTTTTTACATAATTAATTAATGTCCTCCAAAATGAATTAACATATTTTATGTAAAAAAAAAATATTTAAATATTGTAATATTTATTATTATATATTTTTAATATTTTTATTTTTCATATAATTGATCATTAAAAATCAAAATGCCTTTATATTTTAATATTATATTTAAAAAAAAAAAGAAATTTATCTTAAATAATTCTAATAATAAATTGTGGACAATTTTTTTGCCAAAAAAAAAAAAAAAGTGATGATGATAATTATGATAATACTATTAATGTATCAATTTCTATATATTTATCTTATATAAAATAACCTATTATATTGAGAAATATAAAAACCTCCCCAGTCATTTCAAAATATTTTGAAGATATATGGATGTATTTTGGATGAATCCTAGTCGAAAAAAAAATTAATAAATTATTAATTTATTAAAATTTAAGATTTACAAAAAAAAAAAAAAAAAAAAAAAAAAAAAAACAAAGAAATAAAAAAAAAAAATAAAAAAAAAAAATAAAAAAAAAATTTAAATCAACATCAACCCTAATACCAAAATAAATATTATTTTTATTACTTACTACTATCCTTAACTTCAATTCCAACAACAAATCTATCCGAGAAAAATTGTAATTTATCTGATTTTTTAATGTAATAAGAAATGAATTCTATTTAAATTATGTATGTGGTTAGGTTTATAAAAAAGAGAAAGAGAAGGAGAAGGATCAATAATCAAGGAATCAAGGAAATAATGAAAATTTTATTATTGAATATGACCTTCATAAAATAGAAAAATAGAAGTAAAAGAAATTATATTTTTATAAAGTTTTTCATTTCTTTTATTAATGAACAAAAGATTTTAAATGAATATCAAAAATTATCATAATTATATTTAAATTGTGTTGTGGTGAAACTACTATAATCAGGATTATATATTAAAATGAAAGAAATAGATGGTCTTTATCATAACTAAAATTCTATTTTAGTTATGATAAAGACATTAAAGAAAAGTATTGGATTAGAGATTTTCTTTCATAGAAACCAGCCATAAGAGCATCTATCTACACTAAATGTAAATATGGACCTTCGGTGGACATTCAGAAGCTCGCTCTTGAATATCCTCAGTACCAACTTGGTTTCTTTTGGATCATGAGAATTCGTAGTAGTTTTCAATTTAACTACAATATTCTACTTAAAGGGAAAGTATCTCTCCAAGATCTTCCAACATATTATCCATGCTGTGGTGAAGGTACTCAAAGTTTCTCTCACTGGATCTTTAACTGTAAATCTTTTACTCAATATAAAACATCAATACTCAATTTGGTTGACGATTATCTACTAGACTTTAGACTATTATAGATAAATCACTAGAAATCTCCTTGGACTCGGACAAAGATAACGAAGATAATACATATTACCTAATGCTTAATGCTCTCCTTGATGGATGTTATGCATTTGAAAAACTAGAAAAAGGGGAACAGAGACAATGGTGTGAACTACTTTTCAAAAGTTCAACCGAGTCACTTGTTCCGTTAGTAGTGGTGCTGTCGCATTATCTTACTATTATTATATCACTCGTAATAAAAGCGTATCATATGTTTTTTGATGGGTATAGTAATCGTAAGACCATAACTCCGGGCGATTTCAAGGACGTCGACGTCGAAACGATTTTTTTTTTTTTTTAGACTAAGGAAGAGAATACACTTTTTAGTGTTTTATTTATTAATAAAATTTATTTTATACATTTAGATAAGTAAGAAAATTGTTGAATTATGTTATCTCTTTGGCTTTGAAATATTGAAGTTTGTATATTGTTTTAACTCTGTTGTGTTGAAAATCTCACTTGATATTGATATTTAACTATATATATTATAATCCTTAAATTTCATATATATTACTAAGTGGGTATTAAAATTGTGATTTATTTATCTAGAGGATAAAAGAAATCCATACTAAGTGTACTATTATTTAACAAAGCATTATTATTGCACATAATGCCCAACTCCTAGCTGGTGTAGTACAGTAGCCAGAAGTTTATATACTTAATAAGCAGATAATGAAATACTTCCCTCCGAAGAAACATTCCAGTGTTAACTTTACCACTTTTTCGCACCAGTACTATGGTTCTAATTTTCTCGTAAAGTTAACTTCCCTAACAAGCGATTTACATTATTCATTACATAAATCGAGTACTCCCTGTTCGAGTCATCGTAGCATCCAAATTTGTAATGCTTAACCCTCCAGATTCCGATGATGAAATCCTTCTTGGGGTCATTTATCTTGGAAATTAAAGTATAATAATATTTTATTAATAAATGAAATATTTCATTATAATTTTCATATTTTTTTTATAATAATAAAAATTAAACATCGAGCTCAAAATCTTGCTAAGAATTATTATTATTGTAAATTGTATAATCAATGTTAATAAACAGACTCCGAGATTGAATATGGTGATTTTCCATTTTTAGAAGTTTCTGGTTAATTTATTTAAAATATTTATTTTTTTTTAAAATAATAAAATTATAAAAATTTTATTCATATTATATTTTTTTTTTTTTCAGACATTTATTAATTTAACAATTAAACAAACAAAATTTAAAATAAAATAAATAAAAAAAAAGATAAAAACACATAAAAAAATAATAATTATTAATGAAAATTTTAATAAGAATATATTAATATTTATGTTGATAATAAAGGATACTTTTTTATTATTTATTAAATTATTTTTTTATACAGAAGATCTTTTTTTATTTTTTTTATTTTTCTATTAACTTATTATTTACTTATTATTATTTTAATTATTAATTTTATATATATATATATTTTATATATATATATTTTAATTTTTATTTTCTATTTTTTTTTTCATTTATTATTATTTATTAATTATTTTTTATTTTTTTTTCATTTTCTATTTTGTATTCTATTTTATCTTCTATTGTGTATTTTTTTTTATTATGGGCTTATTGTTAATTTTTAATTATTAATCTTTTTTAACACATTTACAACAGACGGTAATAGTATCTTCTTGTACATTGTGTATACGCTTATTTATACCGTTATCAATTGATTCTATATTGCATCTTCCACTACAAGTAACTGTACCTGCTTTGAACCATCCACCACAAGGAGTATCGATATAATGACCAGCAGAAACCTTTGTATAAACATCGTCAAGCCAACTGCATTTGAAAGCATTCACACCAATAAAAGAAGCAACAACAAGAAATCTTGATAATAACATTAGCAAATTAATAAAATTACTACAATAACGATGAAATAATTTCTTTTTTTTTATTTATTTATTATTTTTTTTTGTATATATTATTTTATTTTTTTTTTTTTTTTACTTCAATTTATGAATTATTTATATTCGAATTTGAAAATAAAGTTTCATAATGTAGAAATTTATTAAACATATCTAATATTAAATCAGTTATATTAAATAATTGATAATGAATAATTGGAAAATGGACAATTGATAATTATTCATATTAATATTTAATTTATTATATATTTTATTATATATTTAATTATATTTGTATATATATTAATTATGTAATAATATAATTTTTTTTTCTAAGCATTTTTTTTTTCTCTTTCTTTATACTATTAAAAGATGTATAATTTTTTATTTTTTTATTTTTTTATTTTGTATCATAATTTTTCCACCTCTAATATTTATATATAAATAAATAAAATTAATATTATTAAATAATTGGTACTTGATAATGATTATGTCATATAGCGTCATTACATATATAATAATTAATATAATTAACAATAAATAATAAATCATAAATAATAAGTAATATTATATATAATAAATATATATAATAAATTTTAATTATTTGAATAAATATCAATTATTAAATAATAATTGATATTTATTCAAATATATTTTATAATTATTAATATAATATAATATAAATATAATTATTTATTAATATTACTATATTATTTATTATTTATTTATTTATTATTTTATTATTTATTATATATTTATTTATTTATTAATATTACTATATTTATAATTATATATATTCTAATTTATTATAGAATTTTATTTGTAACCTTGCTGTTTGTTGTTTTGTATTATGTGTAATACATCATAACCATAAAATAAAATGACTGAATCTATAAATCATGTTATTTTCATTAAATATAAAAGTAAACCACCTTTGATTACATTTATTATTATAGATCATTAATACATTAATAAAAAAAAATTTATCTTTTATGCTAATATAATATTAAACTTTAATTAATATTCTAACGTTATTGTCAATTTTTAATATTTTAATTGTTACATGTTAAAATGTTTTTTGGATACAAATATTATAAACTAATAAAAAAAAAAATAATATTGTAAAAAAATAATTTAATATAAAATATAAAATTAATATAGACATGTTAACTAAAAAAAGAAGAGTTAGAAAATTCGATAATTTGATAATTCGATACATTATTTTCAGATTTATTTTCTTTTATGTTATGGTATTATCAGTTCAAGAATATATAATAAATATATACACATTACAATAGTAAACTATTAATTATTTTTTTTTTCAAAAATTAATAAATAATAAATTAATATTAAATTATTTTAATTATATTAATATACAGAAAATATTAGAAAATGTTTATTTATCTCCTATTTTTTATTATGATATAATACTGAATTTGTTTAATACATTCTATAATAAATACATAATCAATCCATAATATTATGGATTGATTGTAATTTATGACAATAGCATTGTATTCTGATACATAACATATTATAAATTAATTATTACAAACATATTATATGATTATGCATAATTATTAATTTATAAATATTTTAAAAATATTGAAGAAAAATTACTATTTTCAAAAAAATATGTTACAACTGATTAATAATAATAATAATAATAATTCAAATACTCTATTATAAATCTCCTCTACTAAAGAATATATTACATTAATATGAGTAATTTAAACTTCTTACATATTTAAAGTTTGAGAATAGGTTTAAGACCTGTTTAAGTCTTAAGACTTCTAATTATTCGTTTACCTTATAAAGTTGAATGAATTTTCTGTTATATTGGGGGAAATTTCGGAGGTAACCAGCTACTAGATGATTCGATTAGTTTTTCCTCTATACCTAAATTTGATGAATAATCAATTTTCTCATCAGAACCTATGCAAGTTTTCATTAGATTTCTTTGACCTCACTCTATTCGGGCATAATTTAATATAGCATTTTATAATAATCATAGTTTTTGAGAGTATGGTTGAAAAGTTGAAGTTTAAAGAAATTGACTCAATATGGGTAAATTTACCCGGTCCAGGCATAACAAGAATTGATAGATTGAAACCTCTTTCTTGACACTATGGGGTTGGTTGAATGTGATTTGTATGGTTAATTCCGATAATGAATGTAACCATAGCTTGATAAAGAGTTACGTAAATCTTGCATTCGTAACTAACTGTAGAAGTCAAGTAAAAGCCGTCTTAGACAATTTTTTTCCAGGTAAGAATGATAACAAATGCTGTATTGTTCCAAATAATAACAATGTCCAAATGTTGAAAGTCAATATATGACTCCAAATAGTTGTAACAATAAAGTTAAAGATGAATTATGTCCAGGTGATAATACTGATAAATGTTGTATTCCATCTGGTACTAGTTAAAGGTCAATGTATGAAACCAAATAACTGTCGTGGTACAGTTTTAAAAGGTTTATGCTTAGAGGGTGATGATAACAGATACTTTGTTCAAAATGGTCCAAACAGTAATTCTGTCATACTAGGTAATAATAATATAAAATGTACTTTAAAACTAACTCTTTTATGTCATCTCCATTAATATCCGTCATTTTTATGGCTATTGAAGATTCTATTATCATCTAAATATTACAATATTGTATCAGAATATATTGAATATAGTTAATACTAGCTGACGCTTGCTTTGTATTGGATTTACTATTACTTTTATACTAACTACAACTCATTAAAATAAAAGTTAAGCTTATAACTACAATTATATTTTTTTTCACCTAGCGTTCCTCATTTTAATATGTCAACTTTTTATCTACGGCTATTGCAATCTTATCGTTTCTCCTTTTTGTAAAACCGTTTATATGTGTATCAACATAGTTTTTTGATTGTTCACTATCATAATTAAATAAATATTTCATTTCATATTTATAATCGAAATTATCAGAGAGTAATTGTTTAACTTTATCGTCATCATTTTTACCCATGGCGTCAATAATTTCTTTTGTCTATTATAAACTAAATCCGCTGCTGATATTAGTTGATAATCATCAAGTTTGTATCCTTTTCCTCTTGCATAGTCTTTAATTTCATCGCCTTTAGACTGATATATTACATCAAATATTCTGTCAGCTTCTTCTTGTGTTATTGAACTATCTTTTTAGTAATTTATTTTCAAATCTGGATAATTTTTAATATCAATGCATATCCTATGGTTTGACCGTTATTGTAAGGATTAAGTTTACATCCTTCATTTTGCTTCGTGAATGTTTTACCGAATTCATATATTTTATTAGAATCCTCTTTTTCAATTACTACATTTTTTAAAGCTTGAGCTAACGCATCATTAACAGCTTTGGTCACTCCTGCATAAGGAGAATTTGTTTGCTTATCCAGTTCATCTAGCCTTTTTGCACAGGCAGTTAAAGTAAATGAGTCAAATACTTTGTTCACAGCTGTGGTTAAAAATCCTGCCGATTTCAATTCATTTTGAAAACTTTCAACTTTAGCCTCCGAATGACCTCTTTTTATTTTACCCTGATCAGCATATTTAACAGCCTTTGAAAGTTCTCGTTTTGTATTAACACCAACTATACCATCATTATCAATCCCTACAGCATTTTGAAATACTTTACAGCCGTATATGTAGATTTATCAAATACACCTTGTGAATCAGTTATTTTATACCCAATTTTCTGTAAATCATTTTGAAGTTGCTTTACATTTTCACCGCTGCTTCATAATTTTAAAATATTTGTTGATGTATCTGTAGATTACGTTTTTTTCTTTATAGCTGAAGCTATTTCTTCTTTTGTTTTATTTCCAACTAATCCATCATCTGTAAGACCATGTTTTTAATGCCTTTACTGCTGATTCTGTGCCAGCTCCAAATACTCCATCGACAGATCCAGATAAGTAACCAAGTTTTTTAAGATTGCTCTGCAATGTTCTTACATCGTCATTTATTTGGCCCTTTGAAATTATTTTTTGATTCTTATATTTTATTGTTTGGCTAATTGCATTTAATGTATTCGGTCCAGCTTTTCCATCTGCTGTCAAACCATAGGTTTTTTGGAATTTTGTCACTGCTGTTTGTGTGTTATTGCCAAACTGTCCATCTGCTGTACCTGCATTATATCCTAAAGCATTTAGATTATTTTGTAAAGTTCTAATATTTTCTCCCTTACTTCCAAGCTTTAATATATTGCTTTCTGATTTCGGTTTGTTTTTTTTCTTTTATTGCTTCTGCAATTTTCGATCTTGTTGATGAACTAGCCAGGCCATCGGCTGTTAATCCGTGCTTCTGTTGGAAAGCTTTTAGTACTGATTCAGTTCCTACACCAAAAGCCTCATCGGCACTTCCTGATAAATAACCTAATGACTTTAAATCATTTTGTAAATTCTTTACATCATTACTTACTTGGCCTTTTGATAATATATTTATTTTATAGTTAAGAACCTTATTAATTGCGGATTCTGTATTAGAACCAACCTATCTATCGGCTGTCAAACCATAGGTCTTTTGAAAACGAATAACTTCGTTCTCTGTGCCTGTTCCAAATATCACAATGGCTTTACCCGCATTATATCCTAAAGTATTTGATGAATTCTGAAGATTTGTTACTCTTGAGCCTCTGCTTCCTACCTTAAGAACACTATTATTTGCTGCATTTTTCTCGTTAATGGCTCTAGTTATAGCATTCTGAGTTCCAGATCCAACTATTCCATCTGCTATCAATCCTTTGGATTTTTGGAATGCTATAACAGCTTTCTTTGTTCCTTCACCAAATATTCCGTCTAGCTTTCCTGTGTTAAACCCTAAAGTGTTGAGATTTTCCTGTAATCGCTTTACATCGTCTCCCTTAGAACCAACTTTTAAAGTCCTTGTTGCTGCCTTGCTTTCCATTAGCATTGCTGGACTATATGCTTTTTTTTCTGTCAAAAAGCCATCGCTTAATTCAAGCGAAGCTGCCTCACCAAATACATTTTTATTTGTTATGTTTTTTTCTTCTACTTTTACCTCTGGCTTATCATTTGTTGCCATCATTCTTGAGCAATAGTATTAGATGACCTGCTTGAATTAATCTATATTATTTCTTCTATAATCAAAGTACTTCTTTTTAAATGCTTGTAACCTGTCATAACTTATTGTTATTTGTGTATCATCAATCATTACAAGATGTCGACTATCATAATTTCTTATATACTTCATACTAACAAGATAAGACCTTTGGACTTGTATTAAACCTAATGATTCATATTTTTCAGCAAGATTTTTCAACTTACCTTCACTAAAATATTTTTTTTCTCCTGCAAAATTATAGTAAAGCTTTCTATCGACTAATTCCACATATAAGGAATGACCAATATTTATCAATTCGATAGCACCATCTTCATCCTTACATTCTATATATTCAACTTTAGAAATCTGTGCATTATATGCCGCCAATGTATCATGTATTTCATCTAAATAATACTTATCAATATATCTATATGCATTTACTTTGTATCCCATCCTCACATACTCTATATGCGATGTTAGAAAGCATATTTTACAATTATAATCTTTTTTTTGTATGCGCTCGGCTATTTTAAAATCCATTTTCAGGCTCTTTTAACTCTACATCAAGAAATAATAAATCTATTTTTTCTATATTTAAACATGTAATAATTTCATAATCCTTATGATTTGTAATAAAAAAATATTCTTTTATGCAATCTTTTATTTTGTTTACCCAAATTACATCATCATATATTATTCCTACTATCATCATCTATCTTCTCTCTTGGGATTGATATTTCTAATTTAAACATATTAACATATTACCCAAAACTGTCTCACTGTTGTAATGTAATATTCTCCATCATATTTTTTTATTATACTTACTATATTTTTTAATTCAAATCCATGATTTAATTTATCATTTTTATTTGTCTGAATATGTAAATCGGATGGGATTTCCATTTTTTCTGATATATTATTAATTGATTAAAATGTTTCTTGAATATGATCTACTATTTCAACCTGTATATATCTATTACTGGTTTGTCTAGTTGCTTCATACGCATTCTGCAAAGCATTTCCTAGAAGCATCGTAATATCGAGAATATCCATTTCAATTTTATCTTTTAGTTTTCCATTAATTTCTATTTTTATATTTTCTTTTTCAAGCCGATTGTAAAAAGAAGTTGGAAAATTAAGTAAAAAGAAAAAGCCCATAAAGCAAATCTTTGATAGAATGTTTTTGTTACAAAACAATAAAAGGACTTGCTCATGGACAAAGCACATTCTTCCACAACTACTCATGAAAAAGGTAAACATCTTTCATTTGAGGAGCGTGTAATTATTCAGTTACGTTTAAAGGATGGTTTCTCCATCAGCGCTATTGCAAGAGAAATAATCTGTTCTCCAACAACAGTTTCTAATGAAATCAAGCGAGGAACAGTCATTATTCAAAAGAGATGAGATGGTCTGCGTAAAAACATCTAAAGATCAACCATCTCTTTTGAAGACGGTTGGTCTTTAGATGTTTGTTATCGCCATGATTTACTTGAAATTAGAAATTATCATCTGCCTGAAGAGCTTTCAAAAAATACTAAGAAAGCTAGTAATAAGGTTAATAAAAGAAAGCTTGGCTGAAGTATTGAGGAACGCCCAGAGGCAGTCAATACTCGTGAGGAATTCGGTCATTGGGAGTGTGATTTAGTTCTTGCCGCTAAGACCAAGGATGATATAGTACTTCTTATTATTCCACTTGCTAACAAGGAGGCTCAAACCATTTATAATGCCTTTATTGAGCTTCGTGGAAACTATATTGAACACTTTGATGAAGTGTTTAAAACAATTACAAATGACGATGGTTCTGAGTTTGCTAATTTTTCAGATCTAGAGTCAGTGGCACAGACACTCGTTTACTATGGTAACATTAAAAATTTTATTCTTATATTCAATTGGAATATCAGCCATATAAATTTCATAACCTTCTCTAATAATACTATATTCTTTTATAATACTATCACTACATAATCTAGCATTTAAAATATATTTATTAACTTAATCTAAATTAAAATTAGATTTAATAGATTTTTTAATAATCTTTCCTTTTTGTTTATCAAAATATTGAACCTACATAAGAATTAGAGTTAAAAGATTTACATTTTATACTAATATTCATCTTTTCAGAAACATCGTTACAAATATTTTTAATTAAGTCATTAAATTCTTTAAGAGATGATTTTTCAAACTCGATTTTCTCTTCTCTAACAATATTACTTAAATCATAAATTTTAGTTTCTATAGATTTATAAATTAACATAGTTTTAATGTTTTTTAGATAATTATTTAAATTATCAATATTAACTTCTTTTTTAATTTCTTCAACAAACATATTAAGTTGAATTTTTCAAGTCTAACAAATTAAAATTTATATTAATAAAAAATTTTAATATATACAATATAATAAATAATATTATATATTATACTTTTTTATAATAGATTTAAATTTATATAAATCAAATTTGTTTTTATACTAAAGTTATTAATATTTATTTTATTTGTATGATATATAAATAAAATAAATATCAGTTTAATATATATAATATCAGTAAAATATATAATATAATTAATTATAATAATTGATAACTTTTAAAAAGAACTTAATATATACAATATAATTATAGATTATATTAACGTTTGAATTTATTAATTATACCTATACTTATTAAAAATATTTTCAACTTAATATTTATTCTATTTTTATATCATTTCCGTATATATAACAATTATCATTAAAGTATGCTTTAGCAATACAAATTAATGACTCACCTTTCTCATATAGAGTTATATTAAATATCTTAATAATAGGAAATAAACTAACGTTAATAGTGAAATTTTTATTTGATAATAAATATTTAACTAGTTTATCATTAATACCTGTTTTAGTATATATTTTTAATTTATCTTTATTTCTAAAATATCTAATATTTAAAAAACTATCTTTAATTATTCCATTATAAATAAATTTATTATCCGAATTTTTAAACATATATAATAATTTTTTATTGCTACATTCAGAATTTAAATATTTTAGAACAGCTAGTTCAATACATTTATCCATTATCTTAGTATTATTTAAAAAATTCATTATATCAGAAATTTCTTTACCATTAATTCTATAATAAATAGAATCTTGAACAAACTTATTAACATGAGTATGAGTCATGGTAATACATTAGCTTTTTAACTTAACTTTATTATTATAAATAGGAACTAAAATGTAGTTATTAATAAAATTTAAATTATAATATGTATTGTTAGCAATATTGATATCATTTTTAATTTTCATTGAATCTAAAAAGAATAGAAATTTTTCTGTAATACAAGTTTTAATAATCATATTTTTATATTTGTTAATACAATCATATAAATTCTCTGTTTCAGATGATGTTAGATCTTTACTATTATTTTTATTATTGTAGTTGTTATCTGAATTACTTTTTACATGTTTTTTGATATTATTTTTTCCATTAGAATTCTCATTTTCAGATTTAATAATATCATCGAAATTCATTATATTATATATATTATAATATTTATTACAATAATATTTCAGTTTTTATTTTTATTTAAAAATATCATTAAATTCTTTTAGGTTAATTATTTAATTGAAATGTATTATTCTTTTTTTTTTTGTAATTAAAAAGAAAATATATTAAAATGGATAACGTTGATTTTGATGAACTAATTAAATTAACTTATACTATTTTAGCTATATCTATTAGTGAACATTTTAAAGCTAAATATAATATTAATATCGACCCTAAAAAAATAGCAAAAAGAGGATCTAATATTTCAAATAATACTAATATTTATGATGCTGAATTATTACCATCTAATACTCATATAGCTATTAAAAATGATAAATCTCCTTGTAATAAAAAAACTTATGAAGATCATATATACTGTAAAATCCATTTAGTTAATGAATCTAGTAAACTTATTAGACCATATGAATCTAGTAGATCTTTATATGATAACTCTAAAAATATTCCTAAAATTATTAACTTGGAAAGTTATTGGTATGAAAATATTAATAGTAAAGACAATGATAATTGGCCAGATATTATTGATAAATTTTCTGATGTTATAAACTGATATATCTTATGTTTAGATAATAAATATGGTATCTTTATCATCTCACATCTTAAGGTCGTTAAAAATAAAATTGCTTATTTACTCGCTACACATTTTGTTACTATTAACGAAAAAACTAATACTTATGAATTCTCATTTTTAAGTATTAAAATGCTAAATAAAAATATCAAGGAACATAAAAATGTTTTAGATTTACTTAATACTTTTAAAATATCTATTAATCCTGAAAAACAAGAAAGCATTGATTCATCTAATTATGTATTAAAATTATTAAATTATAAACTTTCTAAAACTGGTAACAAAATGATTATACAAAAAATTTATATTAACAATGATTAAAAAATTTATTTATTAATATTATATATTAATAAATAATATTTATGTAATATAATTTTATTTTTATTTAAATATATATTTTTTAAAAACTTTTAATTTTATATATATTATTAATAAGAATTTCAGCTGTAAGATATTATTTTTTAAAGTTTTAAAATTTTTAAAAATATTTATTTATTATTTACTGAATATCTCTAATTTTTATCCAGATTTAATATGACATTTACTTAATGAAGATTTACGTTTAGGGAAGTGTTTGGTTTGTTTTTCTAATTTTTTACTGACACTATTGATGGATCCGGTAGAGAATTTACTAGATGAAACAGTTCTAAATTTTTATTAGATTCTGTAACACCATTGTTAGAAAGATTTCTAGTATTTTTAATATTAGCATTATGATTTGCAATAGCTTCTTTCATAGTTTCAGGACTTTCTTTACCAAGAGATTTAGCTAATTTAAAACTAGCTTCAGCGGTATTATTAGCAAGATTTTATTATTATTATATATATATTTTTCTTTTTTTTTCTTTTTCTTTTTTCTTTTTTTTTTTTTTTTTTTTTTTTTTTTTTTTTTTTTTTTGTTAGTACAAATAATATTCAATAAAACTAAAACCAAAACAATACTAAATAATTGATAATGAGAAGAAAAAGAAAAAGAAAAAAAGACTAACAATAAAAATAAATTTTCAATTTAATTAAATATATTAAATTGATATTTCATTTATTGACAAACAAAATATTAAAAAATATTTAATGATTAAAGAATAAAATAAATAGATAAATGAATAAAATAAATGAATAAATAAATGACTAGAATAAGAAAGAAATTAATGGTGATAACATATTTCATTATTATTCAATATTTAATAATAATTTATAATAATATTTGTATTATTATTATTATAAATAATATAATAATATATATCATATAAACAGTACTAAACTAAATAATTGATAATGAGAAAAAAAGTGTTTTTCTATTGGGAAGATGAAAGAAAATAAAAAATAAAAAAAAAAGTTTAGAAATAAAGCAAAATTTATTAATTTTCACAAAGAGAAATATTTTTTTTTATTTTTTTTTTATTTTTTTTTATTTTTGTTATCTTAGTTAAAATGTAAAATAATAATAATAATAATAATAATAATAATAATAATAAAATATAAAAATGTATCAATATCATTTTATTATTTTATTATTCTATTATTTTATTATTTTATTATTAAAAAATTATTATTAATTTCTAGGCTCAAAAATTTTTAATTAATCTAAACAAGCATTAAATTAAATTTAATATTGTTTCTTGTTTTTTTTGTTTTTTATTTTTTTTTTTTTTTTTGTTTCATTTCTTATTTAGTTAGATGTTCCATTTTATATATTTAAGAATTATTGATCTAGAATTTTTTTTATATACAAAATATTAAAATAATAAATACAAAAAAAAAAAAAAATTTTTTTTTCAATTAATTAATTATTATTGTTTCAATAAATAATTGACAATGAAGGACAAACTAAATTTTAATATATTATTAATAATAATTCAATATTTTTTTTCTTTTCATAAAGAGGATATTATAATTTTTCCACATTATACAATTAAATGAGATGAAAATAATAAATAAATAAAACTATGATAATAATTATAATATAATAATAATCTTCTAACAATATTTTGAATTAATTTTTTCAGATTAATAATTTTTACATGTACACTTATTTATCTATTTTTGAGAGTAAAAAAGAATATCAAGTGATAAGTAGAAAAGTAAAAGAGTTTTTCTAATAACTAAATTTTATAAAATTAAAGTTTTTTTTATAGGAAAATTTTTAAATTTATTTATTATATATAAACTTTAAAAATAAACTTAAAAAATTTTGGTATGTTCCAAGGTTCTAAAATTTCAAATTATCAAAAGAATTTGTACAATGTTAAAACTGTACTACGTTACACAATATGTATTTTATTGTTTTTATACCACCAAAAGCAAAATACAAAATACAAAAAAGACAAAGAAAAATAATATTAAAACTAATAGAAAAACACAAAAATTAAGAATAAAAAAAATGAAAAAATAAAAAATAAAAAAGAAAAAAGAAAAAGAAAGTTAAAAATAATAGACAAACAAAACAAAGCAAAACAGAATATGTAAAGCGATATAATAATCGTTAAGCATTCAAAATCTAATAAAAATATTTAATATCATTTTATAAAAATAAATAAAAAGATAGATAAGAATGAATAAAAGATAAAAAGATAATTACAAGAATATTATAAAAGATAAATGCAATGATTAAATAAATAAACAAACAAACAAATAAATAAATAAACAAATAAATAACTATATAAATAAAAAATAATATTTATAATAATGAATAAATCATTAAATAAATAAATATCTTTCTTTTTTTTTCTACATTTTATTTTTAAACAATTAAACAATAGCAACAATAAAATAATAGCAATGATAATAATAAAGTAGTAAAAAATTAATATAATGAATAATAACTTTAAATTAATTATAATAATTAATTAAAAAGTAATGATTAATAATAAATGATACTTAATATTTAATAATGAATAATAATGAATAATAAAGCATTTAATAATAAATAATAATGAATAATAAGCAATAATAATAAATAATATATTTTAATAATATACGCCACTTAATATAAAATAATGAAAATTGGAAAAATAATAAAAAAATTGAAATTACCTAAAAATGTTTAAATTAAATTTTTAATTTTTAAAATTAATTTAAAAAAATATTTAGATATAAAAAAATATTTATTATTTTTATATATTATCAATATAATAATAATATAATAGTAATATAATAATGATATAATAATAATAGTAATGTAATTTAGTATTGTAATAATTAATAAATATTTTTTTAATGTATTATGCTAACTATGTATTAGTAACTTTGCTTATATTATAAATAAATAAATAAATATATATATAATAATAATAAAATAATAAAAATAAATAAATAAATATATATATAATAATAAAAAAATAATAAAAATAAATAAACATATATATATAATAAAATAAATCTATCAACATATAAATATATAAATAAATTATTTATTATTATTTATTATTTATTATCATCGACTCGACTATTAACTATTATTCTTATTAATTATTAATAATAATTAATAGTATTATTTATTTATTTATTTATTTACGATTTTATTAAGTAGGAATGCCTATAAATAATAATTTTTATCTCCCATGAATTTTTAATACCTTTTTTTTTTTGCTATTGTTCTTTTTTATCAAAATACAAAAAACTTGTTTCATATAAATAGAAGAAGTTTCCTTCCTAAATATTAATAAATATATATATATATATATATATAATTTAAAAAGTCGAAAATTAAACATAAATAATACAAATAAAATAAAATAAAATAAAATAAAATAAAATAAAATTAAAAGTAAAGAAAATTAAAGTGAAATAAAGTAAAGTGAAGAAAAAAAGTAATGAATATAATCTAAAAAAATAAAAATGAAATAAAATAAATTGAAAAATTATTTCATTTATTTACATAATATAAATTCTTGGAAAAAATATTGAAAAATTAATATAAAAATTAATTTAAATAAAAATTAATATTAATATAATAATTATTAAAAAAAGAATAAAAAATAAAAATAAAAATAGTGTAATGTAATCACAATATGTTTGAATAGATTAATAATGAATAGATTAATAAAAAGTAATATTGTTAATAAAACAATAAAGATTTAAAATATAATTTGTTTTTAAAAATTATAAAAAAAAAGAGAGAGATTAAAATCTAATAATGATATCAAAAAATACTTTTGTAAATATAAAAAAAAGAGTTTATTAAAATAAATAACTTTTTTTTATATTTTACATTTTACTAATGTATAATGAGAAATCAATTCATTGAAAGATATTATTTTCATCTGTATCACCTTTTTTTTTTTTTTTAATTTTATTTCATCTGAAAATGTTTTAGTTTTTTTATTTTTAATACATTTCTTTATTTAGTTATTTTTTTTATTATTATTATTATTTAATTTAATTTAATTTTTTATTTAATTTAATTTAAATTTTTTTATATTTTTTTTAATTAATAAAAAAAAACAAAAAACAAAAAAGTATTAATTAAAAGTTTTTTTTGTATTATTAAAAAATTAAAAACAAAAAAAATAAAAAAAAAATAAAAAAATATATAATTTTATTTTCAAACTTTAATAATTATTAAATAAATAAATTAATATAAATAATATATTAATTGATTTATTTCCTTGTTAAACATTTTTAACAATTTATAATTATTAAAGTTTATATTTTGTCTCTAATTTTTTTTTATAATATTTTTTTTTTATAATATTTTATTTTAATTATATGCATTTAAATTATTCATTATTTTTTTTTTTATAAACAAAAAAACATAATCGAATCATAAAATTATTTAATTATTACTAATAATTTACTACTTGAAATTACAATATATTATATAATTGTATTCTATTCTATTTTATTTAATATATTGTTATAATATATTATAGTGATTTTTTAATTTAATTAATTATTTTTGTGTATATTAATATTATATGGTTAGATGACTCATTATCAAATAGGTGACTCAATACCAAATAAATATATTTTTATTAATTTATTAAAAAATAAAATCATAATGATATAAGATATAATAAAAAAAGAAAAAAATTTTTTTTATATAAAACGATTATGTTTTCACTGTTTTTTTTTTTTCTGTCAACCATTTTCTATTAGTTGAGAGATTCTTTTCTTTTTCACTGGTTGAAAAAAAAAATAAAATCTAAATTATTTGTATAAAAACTTGTATATATATATATATTTAATTAAGAAAAAAAAAAGAAATTCTTAAAACTTTTTTTTTTACTATCTGATAAAAAAAAAATAAAAATGCAAATTAAAACATTACTTTTATTGGCCACTGCTGGTTTAGTCAGTGCCCAAAAATTCTTTGATGAAAACGGTGCCTACTATGGTCCTGATTGTGATAATCCAAATCACTCTGGTGCTTACTACACTGGTGATTACACTAGTCCTTTCAAGACTTACTTAGGTAAAACTGATGCTGAAATTCAAGGAAAGTTAGATCAACTTTGGAATCACTATTTTAAGGGTGATAACAACAGTAAAGTATTTTACGATAGAGGTAATGAAGGTTACATTTTAGATGTTAACAACAATGATGTTCGTTCTGAAGGTATGTCTTATGGTATGATGATTGCTGTTCAAACCAACCACAAAGAAGAATTTGACAAACTTTGGAACTGGGCTAAGAACCACATGTGGCACAAAGGTGGTGGCTGGGATGGTTACTTCGCCTGGCAACGTAACACCAGTGGTAATGGTGGTGATGATAATTGTGCTCCAGATGGTGAAATGTACTTTATGATGTCACTTCTCTTTGCCGCTAACCGTTGGAATAACAAACAATATATGGATGATGCTCAATACATCATTAAGAGAATGTGGGATAATCCACAACACAAACTTTTCAACCAACAAAATAACATTATTACTTTCCAACCACAAGGTACTGGTAACAATTTCTCTGATCCATCCTACGATTTACCAGCCTTTGTTGATCTTATTTCTCGTTGGTCTACTACCAACCAAAATAGATGGAAGTCTGCTGCTCAAGCTACTCGTGATCACTTATACAAATCTTCTAACACAAGATCTGGTTTATTCAGTGATTACAACAACTTTGATGGTACTCCACACTCTGAAAGTTACAACCAAAATGCTTCCAAGTACATGTACGATGCTATGCGTTGTGCTATGAACTTTGGTATGGATTACTACTTATTCGGTAGTGATGCCAAACGTGAAACTGAAATGGCTAAGCGTATCATTGATTTCTTTGAAAAAGATGGTTACAAACATGCTCGTTTCAACTGGGATGGTTCTGGTGCTTCTGAACAATACACTCAAGGTGAAACTGGTGCCAATGCTGTTGCTTGTTTCGCTTTAATGGGTACTCAAGGTTATGAAAGTATTATTAAGAAGAACTTACAAATGGCTTGGGATGTTAAACCAATGACTGGTCAATACCGTTACTATGATGGTTTAGTTCACTACTTAGCTATGCTTCACCTTCTCGGTAGTTTCAAGATTTGGAAACCAGCTCCAAAGGTTCAAGAAAAGACTCTTACTTCACCAGTTTACAATGGTATTACTTACCAAAATGGTGATAAGATTGATATCTTTGAAGATTGTAAGGTTTACAAGGCTACTTTCCAAATTTCTGGTAATGGTAGTGGTAATGGTTCCGGTTCTGGTAATCAAAACCCAGGTAATCCAAACACTGGTAAGACAGGAAAATGTTATCCAGCTATTATGGCTCAAGGTTACCCATGTTGTTCCGCTAACTGTCAAGTTGTTTACACTGATGCTGATGGTGAATGGGGTGTTGAAAATGGTGACTGGTGTGGTTGTGGTGGTGCCGCTGAATGTGTCGGTGCCCAAGGTTTCCCATGCTGTGAATCCTCTACCATTGTTTACTACACTGATGGTGATGGTGACTGGAGTGTTGAAAATAATGACTGGTGTATCATTAGAAACTAGAGTGGTAGAAATAAAATAAAATAAAAATAAAATTTTTAATAAAATAATTTTTTTTTTATAAAATATATATATATAAATATTATATATATATAAATAAATAAAAAAAATTAATTTATTAAAATTTTATATATATATATAAAGACAAATAATAATAAAAACAAAAAAGGAAAGAAAAAATAGAAAAGTAAAAAATGAATGAAGTAAAAAAAATAAATAAATAAATAAATTAAAGAAGAAATAAAATAAAAAAATAAAAAAAAATAAATAAATAAATAATGATAAAATAATAAATAAAATAAATTTATAAAATTTAGTAAAAAAAAAACAAACAAATAAAAATAAAAATAAAATAAATAAATTAATAAAATAAAAAAAAAAAAAAACTTTGTTCTACTTTGATTTTAATAAATAATGTGTTAGTATTTTTTGATCATTTTGATTATTTGGAATTTGTGAAATAATTGATATTTTGATTTTATTTTTTTAAAATAATTGTACTATAAAGAAAATTTATTTATGAACAAAAATAAGGGTTATTAGAAGTAGTTTTAATAATGGAAACAATAAATTGTGTATGTAAATATCCTCGATATTTTAAGAAATAGAAAAATTGTTAACAGGTACCGGAATTTATATTTTTTATTTTTTATTATAATTGGTGAAAAAAAAAAGAACCTGGTAATAAAGAAATAACTAACAATTAATTGTTCATTATAATAAAGAATGGAAATGTTTGTACAAGTGTCAGACTATGAGTCTGGTACATATTCAAAATCTCCCAGTCATGTTGTGATCTTATTAATGTTTAACATGGAAGTGTATTCTCTTCCTTTAGTCTAAAAAAAAAAAAAAAAAAAAAAAAAAAAAAAAAAAAAATTAATGTTTAATCCATTTATCAATCGATGAAGATGTCGTTGATAAAGACAATGAGATGACTTTTGGAATTAAAAAATGTGCCACATTAGCTGTTAGACATGAACACATGGTATATTTAATTTTAAATTAATAATTTTAAATAAAGATTAACATGGAAGTGTATTCTCTTCCTTTAGTCTAAAAAAAAAAAAAAAAAAAAATAAATAAATAAATAAAGATTAATCCTAGTCTAAAAAAAAAAAAAAAGACATGAAAAAAAAAAAAAAAACATGAAAAGTTTGAATTTATTATTAGAGAAGATAATTCCTAAAACAGATTGTTATACTTAACCTTGGTATTCCTTTTCACAAAACTCTAGATTTAAAACTTGTTATTAATAAGGCTTTGTTTTCAATTCAAGATTTTTTAAAAAATGATTTGATTCCTATTCCTTTTAAAATAACTTTATTCTCTACAAAGGTTATTGGACAAGTCTCCTCGTACACACCTTTGCTTGGATCTAACAAAAACAATACTTGTTCTACACAAACCAAACAATTATTAACAAAGGTTTTTATTGAATTTTTAGGCTTCTCTAAACCTAATTCATTTGTTTCTATTTATTGTATTTCAAAAAAACTCAGTATTTCTCCACTTTCTGGTAAGTTTGCTTTAGCTCAAGTTAGATGTTTTAATAAGTGGAAGGATTCCAACTGCATTATTTCAAGGTTAGTCAATAATGTTTCTACAATAAGAAGATGGACCTGAGACAAAGAAAGTAAAATATTAAAATGATAAATTAAACAATATTTCATCCTCTTCTGAAGAAATTATGGACTTCTATTGGGATAAAGACATGAACAGTGATAAATCGATTAAAGCTAAAACTTATAAAAATGAACAATTTTGAAAATTCAAGAAATTACGTAAAGTATAATCTAGAATTTCCTGAATATAACAAAAGTTTCAGGTGGATACTTAGGGCAGATGTGGATATAAAATTGATGCTAGAGTTGCTAAAGCTGCTAAATTGGTTAATATCTCTTGTCTAAATTGTTGTTCATCCTGTTTCCACAGTGATAGTTATCAAAGAATTGATCATTGGTTTATTAATTAGTTAATTATTTATTTTATTCATTATTTAATAAATTTTTATAAATTAATTAATAAATAAAAAATATATATATATATTTATATTTCATTCATAGATTTTATATTTATCTATAATTACGTACTAATCTATAATAAAAAAATTTTATATTATAAAAAATAAATACATATATAAATATATATATTTATTTTTTTATTATATATATTATTATAAATTTAGTTAATTGATAAAACTAAAAAAAAAAAAAAAAAAAAAAGAAAAAGGTAATCAAAGTTTAAAAAAAAAAAAAAAAAGAATAATATATTATAATTTATGATTTTTTTTTTATCAAATTATATAAAATTTTAAATATTATAATATTAGAATGTTTAATTTCATATTTAATATTTATAAATCATCATAAAAAAAAAAAAAATTAGATTTAACAATATATTGCTAAATAAAATTGTTACATAAAATAAAATTTGGTATAAACTTTATTAATTAATTAAAAATTATTTAATTAAAATTGTTGAATTATTTTTATTGTATATATATATATTCTTTTTTTTTTCATTTTGAAATTCATTTTTAAAAATTTAAATCAAAATTCAAAATAATTTGAAATTTATTTTTTTTTTTTTTTTAATTATAAAATAAAATTAAAAGAAAAAATGGTTAAATATTATGTTTTTACAGGTATTTCAATATAATATTATTTTTTTTATCAATATTTAAAAAATAAATCATATATTTTTTATAATAATTCATTTGCAATTATAATAAAAAAATTTCAGTTACATTTCTTTAATTGTTACAATATTTTTTTTTTTTGATGTAATAAAAAAATCATATAATAACTTTTATTTATTATTCATTGAATAATAATTATAAATCATTTAAATGAAAATGAAAATCAATTTTGATATTCAAATAATAAAAATGACAATAAATAATAAAAAATAAATTTAATAAATTTAATTTATTATACAAAAAAAAAAAATATTCTTTTTTAAGATTTTGATGGAACACTATCATTAACTGATACAGGAGCTAAACTTATTGATATTTGTTTCGGTTATGAAAAAAGAAAAGCTTTGGATAAACTTGTTTTAAATAAAGTTAGAACTTATACAGATTGTGTTGCTGAAATGTGGGATAGCGTTAATTTAACTTGGGACCAAGCTAAAGAAGCTATTAAAGATGCTAAAATTGACCCATACTTTAAAGAAGTAAAATATAATAATAATAATAATAATAATATATATATATATATTATTTATAATTTTTATAAATTTTTTATATAATATATATATAAAGTTTTTTAAAATAATAATTAATAAAAATTATTACTATGGAAAAACTAATTTAAATTTTATTTTAATTTTAATTTTTTTTTTTTTTTTTTTTTTATATATACACTTTTATTATTATTATTATTATTATTATTATATATATTATATATATAAAAGTTTCAAAAACAATGTAACAAACGTAATATTCCAATTGCAATTTTAAGTTCAGGATTAATAAAATTAATTCATGAAGTTTTAAATAAATCTTTAACTGATGAGGAATTAGAAAAAATTCAAATATTTGCTAATGACCATACTATTGGACCTAATGGACATTGGAAAATAATTTACAGAGATAATAGGTAAAAAAAAAAAAAGAATGAGAAATAAAAAAATTTAAAAAATAAAAAAGGAAAAAGGAAAAAATTTAAATATTTTAATAATAAAAATAATAATAATAATAATAATAATATATATATATATATATATATAAAAGTGAATTAGGTCATGATAAAGGAAAAACAATTGATAAAATAAAAAATAATGATAAAGATTTAAAAATAATATTTATTGGTGATGGTATGTCAGATATTTCTGCATCTCAACATGCTGATTATTTATTTGCTAAAGAAGGTAGAAGTTTACAACGTTGGTGTGAACAAGAAAAAATTCCTTATTATCCATATACCACATTTGAAGATGTTTGGAAAGTTTTAGAAACTATCGTATAAAAAATAAATCAATTTCATAATAATTATGATAATAAATAATAATTATCAATAATAAATATTAATAATAAATTATAAAAATATTTAATACCTAATACTTAATAATTAATAATTAATAATAATAAATAATAATAAATAATAATAAATAATAAATAATTATAATAATACTATTAAAAATAAATATTATTATTATTAGAATATCATAAAATAATTTTATTAGAATAATATTATATTAAGTTAATAATAATAGAATAAAAAATATATATATAAGTACAAAAAAAAAAAGTAATTTATAAAACCTACATATTTTTTTTTATAAATTTATTTAATAATAAAAGATTTAATATAATTATAATTAAAAAAAAAAGTTGAACTATATTCTCTTATATCATATATCTAATATTTAATAATATGAATTATATATATAATATATAATTTCTAATTATTTATATTTATTTATTCTTTCTTAATATTTGAATTTTTTTTTTTTTTTATTTTTTTTCATTATATTTATTAAGTATTAATATTTAAAAATACTTTTTTTATGATTAATATTTAAAAACACATAAAATAAAAAGAATTTATTTATATATAGTATATATATAATAAATATTGTATTATTTTTATATTTTATAATTTTATTTTAAAATCTTTATTTTAGTAATTTTTTTTTTTTTTTTTTTTTTTTAGTTAATATTATATATATATAATTTTTTCTTCTCTTCTTTTTATCATATATGATAAAAGAAAAAAAAAAAAAAAAATAAAAGGTATAATACATATTTATATTTATTATTAATTTTTAATAAAAAAAATTTTTTTTTTTTTGATTATTTTTTTATTATATATATATTTTAATAATAGATTTTTTTTTTTTTTTCGTTTAAATAGAAAATGTGATATAATATTTTGGACGATTTTCTCTATATAAATTATGATAATAGATATAGACTTTTTTTTTATTTATAATTAATAATAATTTGAAAAGATGAAGTTTTTTTGTATACTTATTTAATTTTAAATTTTTATTGTTGAATAAAATAATGTGTGTTTTATGTGTATTATAATATTATAATATATTATTATTATTATTTTAAATTAAATATTTCATTTCTTTATTTTATTATATTATAATATTTTTTAATTTTTTTGTTTTGTTTTACATTATGTTATTATTATTATTATTATTATTATTGTATTTGTTATAAAGATCTTTTATGGGTTTTTTTTTTTTTAATTTTTATTATTATTATAAGATGTTTAATCGAAATATTTATTAAATTTTAAAATGTTTTTTTTTTTTTTTTTTTTTTTTTTTTTTTTTTTTTTTTGATTTTTTGTATGTTTTTTATTTTCATTTTTATTTATTTATTTTTTTTTTGTGTGTGTATAAGTGTGTGTGAGCCTTTTTTTTTTTTTTTTTTAAATGTTATTTGTAAAAAAGAATTTTTGAATAATTCTTGAATTTTTTTTTATTCTATATATAAATATATATATAAATGTTTTTTTTTTTTTTTTTTTTCTATTATTATTTTTTATTTATTTTTTATTTTTTATTATTATTATTATGCTGTAGCTACCCAACTTGTGAAAAATTGACATATAGCAGCTGTTAAACCTAAAGAACCAACAGAGGCATCACTAATTCTGAAATTTTTAAAAGACCAATTTAAAGTTAAAGGTAAATAAGCAGTATTTATAATTAAATTCATAAATATAGTCACTTTTTCTTTTTCTAATTGAAGTTTAACTTTTTTAAGGGAACGTTTTTCACGAATTTCTTCTTCAGTTTTAGGTTCACTTACTTCTATACTATTAACATAATTTTCTCTTTGTCTTAATAATTTATATTCTTCCCATATATTCCAAAATTGTAATATAATATAAATGGTCCAAAGTCGACATGACCATTCACGTAATTTTTTTGTTTTTTCTTTTGATATAGGTATAACATCGTGTTTACCTAACCAATATGCATGTTCTAAAGGATAATAAAAAATATTCACTAAATTTTGCATTCGATTAATATTTAATAAAAGTTTTGAAGGAGGAGGATTGGTTTCTACATGTATTATCCATTGTACTAAAGGAACTAAACCATAATATCTAAGTAAAATTCTAAAATCATCAATAGGTTCTTCTAAATTTCTAAGTCTTTTTGCTAATGCGAAATTACCATTTTTCATACAATGCCAATATACAATACGAGATGTATATTGTACAGTCTATTTTTTTTTTTTTAGTAATTCAATGTATATTATATATATTTAATTTATATATATATATAAAATTTAGTATAAATTTATTATATATATATAATATAATTTTATTTTCATTTAAAGAAATTAAAAAAATATATATTATAATTATTATTATTAATATATTAATACTATAAAAAATTTCAAAATGTAAATTTTAACAAATATATATATATATGTATATTACCATTAATACTTTATCAGTCCCCCCAACTGAACATAAGAAACGAATTAAATGAACGTTAAATGACTTTCTCTTTTTATTTTTATAATTCATTTTATATATAAATTATTATTATTATTATTATTATTGCTGTTGTTGTTGCTGTTGTTATTCAATTATTAATAATTGTTTTATTTATACTTTTGTTTTTATGACTCTATG
>MCFG01000049.1:95000-125000 GCA_002104895.1 Anaeromyces robustus | reverse complement strand
AAAAAATATAACAAAAAAAAAATAAAATAAAATTTAATTTACCTTTATTAAAGCTGTACCACCAACAAATTTTGCATTCTTAAATTGATCATAAATAGCTTTATTATTATGTGGTGGAGGTACTTTAGAGAAATGTTTTTTAGCTAATTCAACCAATTCATCATGATCAACACCACCAGCACCTATAATAACCATTCTATCTGCTGTATAATTCGTTGAAATGTAAGATTTTATATTTTCTCTTGTAATTTTTTTAATATTATCTGTTGGTCCTAAAATAGTAAAACCTAAACTTGAATGAGGAAATGCAATTTTATGTAATTCATCGAAAACAACTTCATCTTTCATTTTTTGTACTTCTTCATATTCTCTTAAAATAACATCACGTTCTCGAGTTATAGCTGAAAGTTCAAATTTAGAATTTTGTAAAATATCAGATAAAACTTCTATTGAAGTTGATATATTTTTTGTAAGAGTTTTAGCATAATATACAGTTTGTTCACGAGAAGTATAAGCATTTAAATTACTACCAATATTTTCTATTAATAATTCTATATCTTTTTGACTTCTTTTATTTGTTCCCTATTGATTATTATTATTATTATTATTATAAATATTATTATAAATATTATTATTATTATTTTTATTATTATTATTATAAATATTATTATAAATATTATTATTATTTTTATTATTATTATTATTATTAATTTTAATTAGTTTTATTATTTTAATATTATTATTATTATCTTTAACATTAATTATTATTTTTAATATTATTTTTTTATTAAATTATATTCATTCATAAATATATATTTACCTTAAATGACATATGTTCTAAAAAATGGGCTGTACCATTATCAGCTAAAGTTTCAAAACGAGAACCAGCATCAATCCATACACCAACAGTAGCTGTTTTTAATTTTGGATTAGTTTCAGTAGCAATTCTTAAACCATTATCTAATCTTGTTATACGAGTTTCTGGTAAACCTAATAATGATTTTGGGTATGAATAGGAATAATTAGAATTATTGGCTTGACTAATATTTGATAAAGCTCTTCTATATATTAAATTTGAAGCTTGAACTTTAAATGATAACTATATTTTATTATTATTAAATAAATATATATAATATATTTCATTAAAAAAAATAAAATAAAATAAAATAAAATAAATTTATTAATAATGATTCTTTTTCAATAAATAAATAGAAATCTTTTTTTTTTTATAAAAATTATTCAAAAAAAAAAAAATTATAAAATTTTCAATATCATTTTAATTTATAAAATTCTTTTATATATATATATAAATTTTATTTTATTTTATTTTATTTTATTTTATTTTATTTAGTATAAAAATGATTTTGAAATTTTTTTTATTTATTTTAAAAATGATTTTGAAATTTAATTTTTAAAATTTATAAAAGATTTTAAAATAATGAAATTCTTATGGATAGTACATTTAAATTTCTTGATAAATTAAAAGATTTCGGTAATAAAATTTTGCTGTTCATCTTTATACTTTATATATTTATTAAAAAATATTATTAATTATTTATCTTTTTCTATAATTTTTCTTTTAATTTTTAATTATTATTATTATTTTTCCTATTTTTAAAATTTCAATTTCAATTTTATTATATATTATTTATTATATATAATAAAATTAAAAATCAAAAATTTAAAAATTATACAAATAAAAAAAAAAAATTTTTTTTTCCCAAGTACTTATTTTTTTTTTTTTTTTCAAAATCAAAATTTTTATAATTTATATTTGATTATATTTATATATATTTTGAAATACATTTGTATACAATTTATTTTAACGTATCTCATAAACTAAAAAAAAAAAAATTTTTTAGGAATAAAAATTCAATAAATCAAATTTCAATATTTAATAAATAGGAATGATTTAATAATAACATAGGAATAAATAGGAAAAAAAAATAAAATTTTTTTCTTTATTTTTTATATTATTAATATAAAGGAAAATCATCCTCAATTAATTAATATAAATAAAAAAAATTTTTTCCCTATTTATTTATCAAATTAATATTATTATTAATATTATTCAATTATTAATAATTGAATAATAAAATTTATTTATGTGAAAATAGCCATTTTATTAATAAAAATTTTACCTTTTATATAATTATAATTATATATAATAAAATAGCAAGTGTTTTAATACTTTAAAGACGATATATCATATTTATAAAAAAAAATTATTAAATTAATTATTTTTATATAATATTAATAAATTATTATTATTTTAAAGAAAAATAATACATAAAAATATAGTATTTAATGGATAACTTGTCTTTTAAAAAATAATAATTTATTTATTAATATTGAATAATATTTTTAAATTAAATTTTGTTAGAATATGTGAAATATGTGTTAAATGTATTAATGTAATGTATTAAATTTAAGGTATAAGCACATTATGTTAATATAAAAGTATGTAATTTATTACATAATAATTTAAGTATTGGTAACTCTTTATTAATATATTTTATGATAAAGAGTTACCAATATTTAAATTATAAGTTTGACATAATTATTAAACCCCATTAACTGACTGTTAATAAATTTAATAATAAATTTTTTATAAAAAAGTAAAAAAATAATATCAAAATTATACTTATAATTAAATATTTTATAGGTATATATAAAATATTTATATATTTATTTTTTTTTCTTTTTTTTTTTTTTTTTTTTGACAATATAATTATAATAATTTAACCATTAATATATAATTTTATCCTAGTTATATTTTTAGAATTGATTAAAAATTATAAAAACTTATAATAATTTAACCGTTAATATATAATTTTATCCTAGTTATTATAAGTTTTTATAATTTTTAATCAATTCTAAAAATATAATTTAATCGTTAATATATAATTTTATCCTAGTTATATTTTTAGAATTGATTAATAATTATAAAAACATTAATTTTTTGTGAAATTATAAAAAAAATTTGTTTTTTATTTAAAAATATAATATACAACTCAACATTACGAAACTATTTTTCCATCTACAATTTATTAATAATATATATCTATATAGATCTAAATAAAAAAAATTATTTAATATTTTGAAATAAAAATTTTAATTAATAAAAAAAAATATGAAGTTTTTATAACCATTATTATCTTTATTTTTAATTTCTTCTGTTTATTCACATAGTTTGAATAAAAGAGCTGATTGCGATAGTCAAAAAAAAGAAATTGATGAATGTATGGGAAGTGGTTTTTCAGAAGATACTACTATGGAAAAAGGTTGTAATGTTTTAACTTCAAAAAAATGTAAAAAATTTTATGAAAAACCAAATGATTATTTAGACAAATGTGATGATGATACAAAAGAAGTATATCTTGAAGGAGTAAAAAAAATTGTAGAACTAAAAAAATACTCATGTACTCAGGATGGAGGTGGAAATTATTGTCCAATAATTAGTCTTGCTATGACTAATGATAGTAAAACAATAAAAGCACTAACTAGTGAAGAAGAAGATAATATTATTAAGAGTACATGCAAATCAAAATATTGTACAGAAGCCTTAAGAGATTTCATAATTCAATATAAGAATTATTTTACCGATACTAAAAAAATCTTAGAATATTTAAATTCTGAAGAATGTACTAAAGAAAATGATGCAAAATCACTTTCAATAATAAGTGGTTCTTTGATATTTACATTAATTACATTTTTAGCATTTTTATATTGAAATTTGAAATTAAATTTATATTAGCTATAAAAAATATAATGTATATAATGTATATATAAAACATATAATATATATAATGTATATAATTTTCTATATAATAATGTATATAAAAAGCTTAAAAAATAGATAAAAATAAAATATATAAAAATATATTTAAAGTACAATATATTTTATATATTATTATATATTTTTAAGCTGTATATATAAAAGTGTAGTTGTAAATTATGTAATAATAAAAATAACAAATTAAAATAAATTATGTAAAATAACTATTACTACTACTATTATTATTATTTAATTATGTAAATTACTACTACTACTACTACTACTATTATTATTATTATTATTATTATTATTATTATTATTATTATTACTAATTATTATTATTATTATTATTATTACTAATTATTATTATTATTATTATTATTATTATTATTATTATTATTATTATTATTATTATTATTATTATTATTATTATTATTATTATTATTATTATTATTATTATTATTAAAGATAAACAAATTTTATTTGTTGATTTATCTAAAGCTATAATTAAAAATGAAACAGATAAAAATAAAAATAAAAAATTAACATAAAAGTTGAAGAAGAAAAGAATATAAATAATATTAATATAGTAAAAAAATATAGTTAAATATTTAAATATTTAACTTCATTTTAAATGTAAAAATGGCATTATAAAAAATTCTTCATAAAATAAAACATTTATTTTAATTAATGTTTTTTTTTTTTTTTTTTAATTTTTATTTTTTTTTCCAGAAAATTCGAAAATAATAATTATTTCTTTATTTAATTATTTTTATTAATTATTATTAATAAATAATTTTTTTTTTTATTTTTTTTTTTTTATTTTTAATTTGCTTATTTTTATTTTTAGTTTTTTTTTTTTTTTTTTTTATTTTATTTTTAAATAATGTATTTTTTCTTACTGTGATACATTTTTTTACTAGCCAATGATTTATTTTCAATTGTTATTTATACATTTTTTAAAAAAAAAAAATTTAGATTTTATAATTAATTTTTAAATAATATAATTCAATTAATAAAAATAAGATTACAATTTTATTTCTAAATTTAGTCAAATGCATCTAAAAATAAAAATTGTTTTATATTTTTTTTTTAATTCTTACTTCTTTCCTAATTTAATTATTCTTATGCCTATTTAATATTTATTAATTAAAAAAAAAGTATATAAGGAAACAAAATTTCAGAAATTTTTTTGAATCTTCAGTATTTCTTTTATTTATTAAAGTCAAAGAAAAAAAAAATAAAATAAAAGAATTGCTCAAAAAAAAAAAAAAAAAAAACTTTTAATACATGAAGTAAATTTAATTTCTTAATGGAAGAATATAAAAATCCTATCTAGCCGGGTTCTATTGGAGAACATATTATAAAGGTACTCATAATTTTGGTTTTTATAAAAGAATGAATATCATTTTATGAAATGTTAAACCTAGAAAGAACCACAGTCAACTATTGAAAGAATAATTAAACAAAAGATTTTTATTATTCAACTCCTCGATTAAATTATAAGTAATATTAAGCATTTGTTAAACACAAAAAATTAATATTATTTATCATAATAATCGATCTCCATAAATAAATAATATTATATAATAAAAATAAATTCACAGCTATGGAATTAGTTACTTCTAACAAAAAGATCTTAGAACAACTATAGAGAAAAATTTTACTGTTCCAACTCCTGTGAATAAAATAAGTTTTATTATAGAGTGATAAAACATGATATAATATTATTTATTGAAGAAATGAAAGCATTTACTTTATGTTAGAACAATTATTATTAATAATAATTTTAATATGTTATTTAAATGATTAAATATTTAAACTACTTTATATTTAATCATTTAAATAAAATATTAAGATATATTATTATTTTTTCTATAATAAAAAATATATAAAATAATAATAAAATCACAGCTATGGAATTAGTTACTTCTAACAAAAAGATCTTAGAACAACTATTGAGAAAAATTTTACTGTTCCAACTCCTGTGATTAAAAAAAAAAAAATAAGTCTTATTATATAAATATGAAATATATTTATATAATATTATTTATTAAAAATTCTATAATAAATTATAGAACTTACCAAAATAAACTATTATTTAATAAAGAAATATAAAAAATATATTTATAAACTTTTTATTGTTTCAATTATTGTTTCAGTGTTAAATGATTAAATAGTGTGTAATATAGAGAAATCATTATAAAAATTATAATCGAAAAAAACAATTGAAGTATTCTTTTTTTTTTTCTTTTCTAAAATACCATTTTGGTAAAAAAATAAAAATTTATAATTTAGTATTTTTTTTTATTATTATTATTATTTGTTTTTAATATTATGGCGATTATTATATTCATATATAAACACTATATATTTTTTTAATTTTTATATTCTTTTTTATTAATAATTAAATATAAAATCATATGTAAATAGAAACAATAAGATTTAAAAGATTATTAAAATTATTTTTCCTTAAATATTGTCATAATAATATGTTAATAAGAATGAGAAAGATAAAGATTAAAAAAAATTCATGAAATAATAATAAATAATAAAAGAGACAATTTCAACATATTCTATATTTTTTTCAAATTCTCCATTATCTTTTTTTTTTACTATTTAATTATATTTTTTTTATCTTTATTTATTACATGAAATGATAAATATAAAAAAAAATTTATAATATTTATACATACATTTATAAAACATGTATTATTGTTTATTATTTATCTTTTTTTTTTTTTTTTTTTTTTTGATTTAATATTGATTATAAATTTTAATTTATTATTATTTATAATTTTTTTCATTCATGTATTATATATATATTTTTTTATTTTAATGTATAATATATACATGTATATTAAAAAAAAAAAAAGAAAAAAAAAAAAACTTTTACTAAATCTATAAAAATAATCTAAATATTTAAAATTATTAACGTTATCTTTAAATTTAAAAAGATTATTATTTTTACATCGTTTCAAAATTCATAAATAAAAATGATGATGATATTGTTATTGAATAGGATTTTGTGAAATCTCCTGAATTTTTTTTTTTTCTTAATTTACATAATCATGATATTTATTCCATAAATTAATATAAAAAGGGAAAAATTATATATAAATAAATATTAAAATAAAATAAAATTAAACAATTAAAAATAATATAGAATACTAAATAATAAAATAAAACTAAATGAAAAAAAATTATTTACTTATTTATTTTAACTATTAAAATAGAAGAAACTAAAATCAAAATAGAAAAAAAAAAAAACAAAAAAAAAAAAAACCTGAGACAAAAACTAAAAAAAAAAAAAATATTTAAAAATTTAATTAATTTTCTTTTAATTATAATAACAATAAAAACACAATTTTATTTATTTGTTTATTTATTTATTTATTTATTATTACTATTATTATTTATTTATTTATTTATCTATTCATTTATTTATTTATTTATTATATTAAATGTGTTTATGTTTAATGTCTTTTATTAATAATCATTGAATGTAAATATTGTTTATTTATTTAATATTAAAAAAATAATTAAAAAAAAAAAGATATAAATTTTTAAATTTAATTTATGTTGAACTTTTTTTTTAATTGGGTAAAACTTTAACTTGTGTATTACAAACAAATTTATAATTTGTATAATAATTTTAATAAATAAATAAATAAATAAATAAATAAATAAATAAATAAAATAAATAAATAAATAAATAATATTAAATATAATAATAATAATGATAATAAAAATAATAATAATAATAAATAAATAAATCTTATTTATTTATTTATTTATTTTATTTTATTTTATTTTATTTTTATTTTTTTTATTTTTTTATTTTTTTTTTATTTTTTTTTATTTATTTTAAACAATATTTCGAATGGGTTAGTCTAAATTAGTTGAATGAGTCAAAAAAAAAAAAAAAAATTAAATAATGGGTTTGATGAGCAGTGGTTAAACCAAATTTAGTTAATATGGATTAATGTGTCACAATGTGCCACCTTAATACCACTTTATACATAAACGTAGTATAACATAGTATAACATAGTATGATATCTGTAATATCTGTAATATACACCAAAACTTTATTTATATTAAATTTGGTTTGTTTAATTAGTGATATATAAATGATGTAATAATAATAATATATTAATTAATTATGTAATAATTAAAAATTAATATAAAATTAATTAATATTTTTTTTAAAAAAAAATTTCTTGTATTTTGTGTAAAGATAAATAATTAATTAATAATACTAAAAATGTATAAAATAGAAACAAAAATATTAAATGAAATAGTTTATTGGTTACTTCAATATTTGTTTTTTAATTATAAAATAAGGATATTTATGAATATTTATAATATCTATAATATTTATAATATTTCTACTTATAAAAAAAGTAAATAATGTAAATAATGTAAATAATATAAATAATATAATAAGGAATTAATAAGGTATAAATATTATAAAATTTCCCATTTTTTGTTTACTTTTTTTTTTTTAAAATATTAAAAAAATAAAATAAAAATAAATTTATTTTATTGTAAAAAAAAAAATGTTTAACTTTTTAAAAAAACATTTTTGTTGGTCACTTGCTCTTTCTGCAGTAACTTTATCAGTTACTTCATGTAGCCCATTAAAATTAGAAACTCGTGGTGAAGATTTCTATGGTATTACTTTACGTGATACTAAAGAAAAATTTACCATTTTCACTGATGGTTCTGATGCTACTGATGTAGTTCAAGCAGAAGATGGTTCTATTTCTTGGATTGCTACATCTAAAGGTGGTGCTGGTGGTGGTGTTTCCTTATATGCCAGATCAACCAAAGAAGAAATTAATATTGGTAATTATGAATCTGTTGATTTAGAATTAGATTATAGTACTGTTGAAGGTAAATGGAGTGCTGAAGCACAAACTCCAGGTTTCGTTTTAAGATTCCTTCCATGGGATTCTACTGGTATCTTTGGAGGTTATGAAGATCTTGAATATTTTGAAACTGATTCAATGAATGGATGTCTTAAAATTAATCTTAAGATTCCTTCTGATTTTTCTGATAAAATTATTCAAAGTTCTGATTATGATTCTATTTTAGGTTTTGCTATTAAATTCAATGATTATTTAAGAGGAAATGAAAATGGTGATCAACTTAAAGTTACCTTAAAGGATGTTACTTTCCATCCAAAGGAAGGTGCTGCAGAAGATAAGGCTTTTGATGACGGTTTAAATGATTCACAACGTGGTACTGTCTTAGAAGTTAATTATCCAACTAGAGATTACACTGTTGAAGAATCAGCTTTAACTGATGAAGATAAATATGAAAAGCATGCTTGGGTTTATCTTCCAGCTGGATATGATGCTGATGATAAGGATACTACTTATCCATTATTTATTTTACTTCATGGTGGTGGTCAAAATGAAAATAGTTGGGGACTTACTAACAAAGGTCGTGGTGGTAAAATCAAGGGTTTCATGGACAGAGGTATGGCCAGTGGTAATGTTGAAAAATTCATTCTTATTGCTGCCAATGGTGTTGCCAGTAAGAATTGGGGACCAAATGGTGCTGGTGGTGACTTTGATGGTTTCAATGCTTTTGAAGGTGAACTTAGAAATGATATTATTCCATACATGAAGGCTCATTACAACATTAAAGAAGGTCGTGACAATATTGCTATGGCTGGTCTTTCTATGGGTGGTATTCAATCATTTGATATTGGTCTTGGTAAATGTCTTGATATTATGAGTCACTTTGGTGGTTTCTCTGGTGCTCATTTAGGTGACCCAGAAGAACAAAAAGTTTTCCAAGCTAAAGTTGAAAAAGATTTTGAAGGTCTTACTATTCATAACCTTTACATTACTTATGGTACTGAAGATGTTTTAGCTAAAGAAACTTTCCCACCACTTGTTGAAGCTTATAGAGATTGGGATTTAATTGAAAACTTTAATGAATACACATTTATTGATGGTACTCACGATTTCCCAGTTTGGTACAATGGTTTCAATGATTTCATTCAAATGGTTTTCAAGATTAAAAAGGCTGAAGAACAACCATCCATTAAACCAGAACCAGAAACTCCAAAACAAAAATGTAGAATAGTACAAAAGAAAAAAGTTGTAAAAATAAATTAAAAAAATAAATTAAAATTAATATAATTATTTCAATATATAATAAAAAGAAAGAGGAATAAAGAAAAAACAAAAAACAAAAAAAATAAAGAAACAAAAAACAAAACAAAAAAAAAAAAAAAAAAAAAAACAAAAGCAAAAATAAAAATAAAAAGATAAATTAATAATAATAATTATAATTATAATTATAATAATAATTTCTTTTTATTTAAGTCAATAAATAATAAAAATAATAATTTATTTTTTTAGAATAAATATAAATAAAATAAAATGTAATTTTATTTTTTTCTTAGAAAGAACAAAATAAAATATAATAAAAAAAAAAAAAAATGTAAATTAAATTTAGAAAAATATATAAATAATAATAAAAAAAAAAAAAAAAAAAAAAAAAAAAAAAATGTAAATTATATAATTAAAAAAATAAATAAATTTAAAATATATAATAATTTGAAAAAAAAATATCTATTTCAATTTCAATTTAAATTTCGATATAATAATATAGAAAATTTAGACGCCAAAAGAAAAAGAAAAATAAAAATAAAATAAATTATTGTGCAAATTTTTTTTTTTGTTTCATTCATTAATAATAAATAAAATAATTTATAAATGAAACATTAAATTCCTTTATTTTTTTTTTTTCTTTTCTTTTGTTTTTCATTTTATTTATTTACAACAAATATAATTATATATATATATATTGTGTTTATTTTTATTATTAGATAATAGTATTATTTACGAAATTAAAATATGACATTGATTTAACTTTACTATTATTAATTAAAATTATAATAGTAATAGTAATAATAATAATAATAATAATAATAATAATAATAATAATTAAAATATACATTTTCAATATTATATATATAAAAAGGGTAAGAAAGAGGAAGATACAAACCAACCAAAACAAAACAAAATTACAAAAAAAAAAAGTAAAATTTCATTTCAATATATTTTCATTTCAATTCATTTTCATTTCAATTTGTTTAATTATATATATATATATAATATATAAAAAAATTTTTTTTTCATTTTGTTAAAGAAAGAAAGAAAATAAATAATTAATAAGTTTAATTAAATTCATTTCTACTTTTTATTAAATTACTTTTTTCTTTTTTTTTTTCAAGTTTGTATTAAATACATTTTAATATATAATTTTTTTTTTTAGCATATCAAATAAGAATAGAAATATGTAATTAAAAGACAGTTATAGTTATCATAAGTAATTAAATCCATTTCATTTCAAATTAATTCAATATTTATATATGTATAAAATATTATTAATATTAAAACATTGATATTTATAATTTTTTTTATTTCTTTTCTTATTTCATAATTATTATTAATATTATTAATAAAATAGTAATTATGCAGAAGAAAAAAATTCACTTATTTATTTATTTACTTATTTATTTATTTATTTATTTATTTATTTATTTACTTATTTATTTATTTATTTATTTATTTATTTATTTATTTATTTATTTATTTATTTATTATTTATTTATTTATTTATTTATTATTTATTTATTTATTTATTTATTTATTATTTATTTATTTATTTATTTATTTATTAATTTATTTATTTATTAATTTATTTATTTATTTATTAATTTATTTATTATTCTATTTATTTTTTATAATTTTTATAATTAACATTTTTATTTAATTTTATTTAATTGTTTTATTTTATTTTATTTTTTATATTAGTTAAAAACCAATAATATTTTAATATTTAATGATACAAAATTTTAAACAATTTTTGTACTACTTTGTAAGGGAAAAAAATAAAATTTTTAAATTAAATATTTATTTTTTTAAATAAAATAAAAATAAAATAAATAAAAAATTTGGGATGATGGATGATCATCCTTTCATTCATCCATTCATTCATTTTATTTATTTAAATATTTATTTACTTAAAAATAAAAATATGAATTTAATAATTAATAATAAAAAAAATGATGTTAATAATAAAAACTAGATAAACATTATAAATAATAATAAATAATAACTGGAGGGTATAAAATAGTATTAAGTAATACATAAAAACAATAAATCCATACCAACTCTTAATTCTACATTAAGAATTAAAGTAAAATTTATCTACCCTGTTTTACTTAGGTTGGTATTAGGATTGACATTTGCCCTACTAGGATGTCCAACTGTAAAATAAATAGAAAATAATAAATAATAAATAATCAAAAAAATAAAATAAAATAATTAAAAAGATGGAAAAATCAAATTATATTATATACTATAGTTTTGATATTTAATATGATCATAGATTTATTTATAAAATATAAATATAAAAAATGGTGATGATGAATATAAAATGGAATTCATAGAGAGCATAAATAATTTCAAAAATAAATTATATAATAATAAAAAAAAATAATCAAATAACCAACGATGTAAAAAAAATTAATTATTATATAATTAATAAATAAATAAATAAATAAATAAATTTATTATAGAATAAAGATAAAAAAAAAGGTTTTCCCTACCAATTTTTTTATTTTGTTTCCTTTTTTTTTATTTTGTTTGATTTTTGTTTGATTTTTGTTCTATTTTTGTTTTATTTTTTTTTTTAATCATTAAGAAATCCACAATTTAAAAATTGATCAAAAATTTAAAATAATAAAAAAATTAATCATAATTAATATATTAATATTATATTTATAATATATTATTTAATTATATTTTTAATTAAATAATATATGATAAATGCACAAAAAAATTTAATTTTGTTTTAAAAAAAAAAATAAAAAAAAAATAATAATAATAATAAAAAAAGATACAGATACAAAACCAAACTAACAAATACAAAATCATAAAAATAAAAACATAAAAACAAAAATAATAAATAAATAAAATAACTAGTTTTTATTTTATTATTAATTGTTAATAATGTTGTTACTTTTATTTTTATTACAAGTTATCTTTTTTTTTTTTTTGTAAATTATTATTGTTTATTATGGTAATATTATTGTTTACCATTGTTTTATTATTGTTTTATTATTTATTCATTTTTATTATTGTTCATATTTTTTATTAAATAAAATAAATAATTATTATTGTATGAATATATCATGTGACTTCTTTTTCTTTTTTCTTTTATAATAATACTAAAATTTTATACCAAAAATGTATATAATTAATTTCTTTTTTTTTTTTTTTAAATAGAAAATAGAAAAAAAGAAAAAAGAAAAAATTAAAAAAAATAAACTTTATTAATTAATATAAAATTTATAAAATTAGAAAAAAAGAACAAGAAAGATCTTTAATATATAAAGTATATTCGTTATATATGTTGTATAATATATTTAAATATAATGTTTTTATATGGTTTAATTAAGTTGCATTTCTAATAAATGTTTTTTGAAAGATTTCGATTATTAATTAACATTTAAACTAAATTTATTATTAATTAAACTTTTAATAAAATAAAATAAAATAAAATAAATGTTTTTATCTATTAAAAAATATTCCATAGTTCTAAATATGGAAGTCAAGTAAATTAAAATTAAAATTAAAAGCAAAAATAAAAAGAGAAAATGAAAAAAAAAAAAAAAAACGTAATTAATAAATAAATAAATATATAATTAATTAATAAATAAATAAATATAATAATAAATAAATGAATAAATGAACATTTAAATAAATTAATATAATAATAAATGAATAGTTTTTAATCGAAAACTCAATAGAAAACAATAAAATAATGTAAAATAATGTAAAATAAAATATAATAAATAATAGAAAAAAAACATTTTTTTATATTAATAATAATTAATAAAATATATTAATTAGTAAATTTGTTATATTTAAAAATAATTAAATTAAATATAAAAAAAAATGGGATTTTTTTAATTATTGTCATTTCATTAAGTTATTATTATTATTATTTTTTTAATATAATTATTATCTTTTTTTTTTTTTTTTAAACTTTTTTTTTTTTATTTATTTTTGTTTTTTTATTTTACTTTAAATAAAAGTTATAATAATTTAAGATATAAAAAAAATAATAAATAAAATATATATTTATAAATATATAATAAAAATAAAAATAAAAATAAAAAGATAAATATATTAGAAACAATTATTATTGTTTTATCTAATAATATTTGTTGTATATGTATATAGAATATTAATATATTTATTACTATATAAAAATCTTAATGAGAATTAGATATTTATAAAAACGAAAGAAAACAAAAATAAAAACAAAAAACAAAAATAAAAAAAAGAAAAAAAAAAAACTTAATAATAAAATAATAATATAATAATAAGATTTAATAATAAGACAAAATGGTTTTTATTGAAAAGTGTGACTTCAGAGGAGATAAAGAACAAGAACGTAATATTGTTTTCTGTGGAGAAGATGAAGAAACGTAAGTGTTTATAATATTATAATTTTAATTATATTTATAATAATAATAAAAAAAAACTATATATATATAGTTTTTTTTTAAAAAGATATTGATAATTATAACGATATATATATATAGAGAGATATCGTTATTAATATCTTTTTTTTTTCTTTTTAAAATATATTTATTATAATATATCATTTGTACTTTTTCTTTTTATTTTTAATTTTTTTTTTATTTTTAAAAAATAAAAAAAATATTTAATATTTTGTATTTTTGTTGTATTTACTACTTAATATATATTATATTTATATAATTTTAAATTATTCAAAGTAATAATAATAATAATAATAATAATAATAATAATAATAATAATAATAATAATAATATATTTTTTATTTATTAAATATTAATAATAATATGAATTGGAAATTATAAAAAATATTATTAAAAAAAAATAAATAGTCGTAAGGTTTTAAAAGAAAATAATATCATTGATAGAATAAACCGTCGTTTTACTCTTAGAGGTGATAATATTGCTATTGTCGCTAAAGATAATATTTTACCAATACCTTTTAAAAGTGTTCCTCATCCAGATTATCCAGAACCATGGGTTACTGTATCATTTAAAGAATTTCATGCTCTTATTAAAGCAATGGCCTACGTTATAAAAAGAAGATTTGATTTTGCTCCAGGTACTAGAGTTGGTGTTATTGCTAATTCTTTACCAATAACTCATTTATTAGTTTATACTTTATGGACTCTTCGTTGTATTGTTGTATTTATACCACCAAAAATTGGTAATGATGTTAAACAATATTGGGTAAGACATATTGATATAAAAATGATTTTTTATGATATTAATTTTAGACCATTTGATGATGATAATATAAATAAAGAATTAAATGAACAATGTCAATGGATATGGAAATGGACTTATCCTTTAACTGAAGAAGATGAAGGGATTAGTGCTGGTAAAGAAGGAATTAATATGTTTTACTTTTATGATGAAGATTTTCGTAATGAAATATATAATATTAAATTAGAAGGAAAAGGTTATTATAGAAAAGGTTGTTCAGAAGATGTTCTTACAGTTGTAGGTACTTCATCTTCTTCTCAAGCTATTATTAAAAATGGACAATGTTCAAGTAAGTTTTTTTTTATTATTATTCTATTTATTTATTTATTTATTTATTTATTTATTTATTTATTTATTTATTTATTTATTTATTTATTTATTTATTTATTTATTTATTTATTTATTTATTTATTTATTTATTTATTTATTTATTTATTTATTTATTTATTTATTTATAATATTTATTTATAATATTTATTTATAATATTTATTTATAATATTTATTTATAATATTTATTTATAATATTTATTTATATTTATATACATATATATATATATTAAAAAATTTTATTATTATTCAATATTATTATGATTATGATTATTATTATTATTATTATTATTATTATAAATTAATGAAATCTTAATTTATTATATTTCAAATTTTTCTTTATTTCTATATTTACTACTGCGAATTCCATTATAAATTTAAGAAATGAAATTTGTTCCATGGCAAATGGTTCATCTTGGTAATTTCTCACAAAAATCTCTTACAATACAATATGAATATTTTTCACCTTTCTTCCTTGAGTATGTTTAATTATTATCTTTTATATATATATATAATAAAATAAATAAATTAATAATAATAATTTTTTTTTAACTTTATATTATATATATGTTTTTACTTAATATTAATATAATAATCTACTAATTAAAATTAAAACTTATTTACAAATATTATATATATACATTATTATCTTAATAGTATTCCATATCATCATTCTATGGGTATTACATGTGCTCTTTCTTATAATATTAATTGTGGTGGACCAATTGTTTATCATACTCAACAATTATATGAAGTTGGTTTTATTCCAGAAATGGTATTGACTGATATTGTTGAAACAAAATCTAAAGTTATTCAACTTTTCCCATTCCATGTAATTATAACTATAATTATATATATATAATAAATAAATATATAAATATATAAATATATAAATACAAATATAAATATAAATATAAATACAAATATAAATATAAATATAAATATAAATATATAAAAAAATAAATTATTATTATTGCTTATCATAACTATTTTTTTTTTTTTTTTTGTAATTTATGAGTTATATATCATTATTTAAATATATTTATTTCTCTATCACTTTCTTTCTTTTAATATATTATAATATATTAATTTATATATAAATTTATATTATGTTATTTACATATAAAAATATATATATATACTACTATTATTATTATTAGTTCGTTGCATTTAAAAAATTATTTGATGATAAACATCCAAAATGTGAATATTGGTCAAAATATTTAGGTAATGGGGATAAAAGTAAATTATTTAGAAGTGGAGGTGCTCCATTAAATCCTATGGTTAAAAAATGGTTCAAAGATACTTTTGATATTCAAATTATTACAGGTTGTGGTTCATCTGAAGGTGGTTATATTTTACATGAAATTGTTGATGATGAAGTATTACCAGGTGAAGAATCTTATATTTGGAGAAGAGTACCATGGGTCGATTTCTTAATTCTTCCATTAAATGAAAATGAACCAAATATTGGTGAACTTTATACACGTAATGAAGCTAATGTTCCTGGTTATATTGGTAGACCAAAACCAGGAGAATTTTATGATTCACCAGTTCCAGGTATGCGTATTGATATTAATGCAGATGAACTTTATGTTGAAATTGATGGTGAAAAATATTTCAAAACAAATGATGTTGTAAGACGTTCACCACTTTCTGGTAAATATAAATATGTTTCAAGAATTGATAGTATTCTTACATTTGCTACTGGTATTAAAATGAATCCAATGCCATTTGAAGAAACTATCATGAGTGAATGTCAAAATATAAAAAAATGTTGTCTTATTTTAGATAGTACTCAAACTGAAGTAGTTTGTTTCATTGAACCAAATTGGAATGAAATAATTATTAATGATGATGACATGAAATTTAATACTAATATTAACCCAGAAACTCTTAGTAGAGATAGGATTAAATCGATGAATAAAATAGCTAGACAACAAACTTGGGATAGTATTTATAAAGTTTTAATGGATGATTCAAAAAGTTTAACGAATTGGTCGAAACAACTTACTATTAATAATATATTTATTATTGATTATGGTAAAAAATTCCCAAGTACAGATAAAGGTTCTCTTTCTAGAAGAGTTGCAAGATTACAATATGCTTATGTTTTAAAATATATTTCAAAATTAATTAGTGGTGAAATTACTGAACTTCCAGATGAAGATGAAATGGAATCATCTCCTATTAATACGGAAGAAATGAAAGTTACTTTTACTGCAAAAAATGTTGATACTATTTTAAATATGGAAGTTAATAATGATAATGATAAATTTAAAGATAATAATAATAATAATAATAATAATAATAATAATGAAAGAGTAAATCTTCATAAAAAGGAAGAAGAAAAAATTCAAAAAGAAAAAGAAATTAAAAAAGAAAAAGAGGATAAAGAAAAAGGAGAAGAAGAAGAAGAAGAAGAAATTAAAAAAGAAAATGATAATAAAGAAGAAGTTCAAAAGGAAGAAGAAATTCAAAAAGAAGAAATTCAAAAGGAAGAAGAAGTTCAAAAAGAAAATAAAAAAGAAAAAATTAAAAGTCAAAAAGTTATTGATGATGAAATTGATGAAGCTATTAAAATTATTTATTATTCTGTTAAAGAAATTATTCCTTCTACTCCTGAATTTGAAGATTTTAATCCAGAAAGACCATTTAATTTTTATGGTATTGATTCTCTTGCTACTATTAAATTAACTAATATTATTTCAAGAAAATTAGGTAAACGTTATACTCCAGCTGTTCTTTTTAATTATGGTAATGCTCTTGAACTTGCTAAATTTGTAACTAATAATAATGATAAAAAGAATACAAAATTATTAAATAAAAAAAATAATAATGATAAATTTATGATAGAGAAATCTCTTACCAATGATAAAGATAATAATAATGAATCATCAAAGAAAACTAAAATCAATAATAATAATAATAATATTAATATTAAACAAGAAGGAAAAAATAAAACTTTCATTAATACTAACGCTACTACTAATACTATTAGTACTAATACTACTAATACTAATACTAAAACTAATAATAATACTAATACCAATAATACTATTCCTCGTTCATTAAATGATGAAACTCATTATGAAAAAATTGCTATTATTGGTATGGCTCTTCGTTTACCAGGTGCAATTAATAATGCTAAATCTTTATGGATGACTTTACTTAAAGGTAAAAATTGTGTTGTAGCCCCAGTTAAAAATAGAGATTTACATACTAATTATGTTAATAAACCAAGTAATCAATTACTTCCAAATGAACATAATATTCCATATTTTGGTTGTTATGATACTAAATCTAATGTTGCTAAACCTTCACAATTTGATGCTGAATTCTTTAATTGTTTACCAGATGAAGCTTTATCACTTGATCCAAGACATCGTTGGATTTTAGAAACAACTTGGGAAGCTTTAGAAAATGCTGGTATACCAATTAATTCTTTAAAAAATACAACTACTGGTGTTTTTGTTGGTATTAATGATGATCATGAATATTCAGATTTATTAGAAGAAAATGGTATTTCTATTCCTATTTCTTCTCATTCTAATCATCCAAGTGATATTGCTGGTCGTTTAAGTTATTTTTATAATTTATATGGTCCATCTTATACTATGGATACGGCTTGTTCTACAGGTGCTTCAGCTATTCATGTAGCTTGTCGTTCCTTACAAAATAGAGATTGTAATTTATGTATGGTTACTGGTGTTAAATATATGTATTCTTCAAAATCTTTAAGTAAAGCTTGTTCAGCTAGAATGATTTCCCCTCATGGTCGTTGTGCTACTTTTGATATAGATGCCGATGGATTTGTACCAGGTGAAGGTTGTGTTACATATATTTTAAAACGTTTAAATGATGCTATTGAAGATAATGATAATATTTTATCTGTTATTATTGGTAGTAGTAGTGGTCAAAGTGGATTAAGACAATCCATTAGTGCACCATCATCAGAAGGTCAAGCTCTTAATATTCGTAAAGCTATGGAATTTGCTCAAGTTAAACCAGAAGATATTTCTTATGTTGAAGCTCATGGTACAGGTACCCCATTAGGAGATGCTATGGAAATTCATGCTTTAAATGAAGTTTATGCTGGTACTCATTCAAAAGAAAATCCATTAATTGTTGGTAGTATTAAAACTAATATTGGTCATACTTGTGAAGTTGCTGGATTAGCAGGATTAGCTAAAGTTATTGTTTCATTACAACATAAACATATACCAAGAAATCTTCATTTCAATAAACCTAATCCAGATTTTGATCTTAATTCTATTCCTATTAAAATTCCAACAAAAACTCTTCCATGGAATTCATTAAAACCTGGAAAACCACTTATAGCACAAGTTTCTTCCTTTGGTCTTCAAGGTAGTATTATTCATCTTATTATTGAAGAATATATTCCTAAAAATATTTCTATAAATAAAAATGAAATTAAAAATGAAAATGAAAATAAAAATATAAATGAAAAGGAATATGAAATTAAAAATGAAAATGAAGATGAAAATAAAAATATTAATGAAAATGAAAATGAGAATCATATTTTAACTATTAGTGCTAAATCATATGCTGCTCTTATTGAATTGGGTTATAATTATATAAATACTCTTGAAAGAATGGAAGAAGAAAATGAAGATATTTGTGATCTTTGTTATACCTCAAATATTGGTAGAGAACATTTCAATGAATATAGATTATCTGCTTATGGTAAAAATGCTAATGAATTATGTAATAGTCTTGAAAAAGCTTTAGATGATTTAGAAAATAAAATACATGATGAAAACAAATTAAATCATCATAATAATAATAATAATATTTCTTCCTCTCCTTCTTCTTCATCATTATCTTCCTCTAGAAAAATTACTCAAATGATTAATATCTTTATAGAAAACAAGAATACAAGTATAAGTGAAAATATTTATAAATTATTATTAGAATTAACTCTTGCTCATCCAGTATTTAAAGAAGCTTTAGATGAATGTGATGTTCTCATTTCTGAAATTTTAAATAATAATTATTCTTTAATTGATGATCTTGTTAATAAAGGTAAAAATTCCAATAAAAATTATCAAATTTTTGGTATTATTTCCTTTTATTATGCTTTATCTAAAATATTAGATGAAGAATTAAAAATTAATCAATCCATTAACTTTGGTTATGATATTGGTGAATTAATAGCTATTCTTCTTAATAATGGTATTAGTATTAGAAAAGTTTTTGAATTTTTAAAATTAGTTCAAGAAAAAGATGAAAATTCTATTAATAATTGGTATTCTGAAGATGAATTAGAAGGTATAACTTATCTTGCTAGTCAGCATCGTAAATATAAAATAGGTGATATTATTCCAAAAGAATATTATATTAATCTTTATCAAATATTAACTACTAGTACCACTATTAATAATAATAATAATAATAATGAAGAAGAAGAAAATATTAAACAAACTTTTGAAACTATCGCTAATGTTATTCTTGATCAACATGATAAAAAATATAAAAATATTTCAATCTTTAGTCAAAATCTTTCTATGGCTAATGAAATAAAAGAAATTCTATTATCTAAATGTAAAACTAATTTATCTACACAAATTACAGATAATCATATTATTTCCTTCTTTGATACTGAATATGATGATGAATATGAAAAAAGAATTTTGCCAAGATATATTTCAAATATGTATAATATTGGTAATGATATTGATTGGTATGCTTTCCATCAAAGAATTAATAGTAAAAATTATCAAAAATATTCTTTACATAAAATTAATTTACCAAATTATCCTTTCCAACGTTCTACATATTGGCCAAAAATTATCTGCCAAAATTAAGTATATATATATAAAAAGGAAAAAAATTTAAAATAAAATAAAATAAAATAAAATAAAATAAGAATAAAATAGAAATAAAAATAAAATAGAAATAAAAATAATTAAAAAAAACAAGTAAAAGTAAACAATAAAAATAGAAATAAAAAAAAAAAATAAAATAAAAAAATAAAAAAGTAAACAATAAAAATAGACATAAAAATAAAAATACATATATAAATATATTAAATAATAATAATAATAAATGAAAATAGATTTATATATATAATAAATAATAATAATAATAAATAAATAATAAATAATAAATAATAATAAAAAGTAATAAAAAAAAATAATCTAAGTTAATATAATATCTATAAACATTTGTAATTAAATATATAAAGTAATACACTTAAATACACTCTATTCATTTAATGTTATTTTATTAACTTTAGAATAAATAATAATATAAAAATTAATTTAAAATAATAATAAAAAAAAATAGCAATAATAAATCAATAAGGTTGTCTTTCTATTTACCGACGTCATTTATTGTTTGGGAAGAATACAAAAAATTCAATAACTTCATTTGAATTGTAAAATACCCTATTTAAAAAAAAAAAAAAAAAATCTTGCTATAGAATCCCCATCAATCAAACATAATAATTATGTATAAATTAAATTCAAATAAACTTAATAATACTTAAATTTATATTTAATATATAACTAGATACTACCCTTAGAAATAAAAAAAAATAAATAAATAAAAATAAAGCAATAACAATAATTCAAAAAATATTTCTATAAATATAATATAAAAATAATAAGAAATAATGTATTTGAATAAATAAAAATAAAAATAATAATAATTAATAAATATAAAATATAATACTAAAAAAAAAATATTAATAAGTATTAAAAAAAATAAAGAATAAATATAAATATATTATTTTTATTAGTGTTTTTTTAAAAAAGAAAAATTTGTTTCTACTATAATTTGTGCTACCAAAGGTAGTTTGTATTTTTTTATTATTATCATTATTATTTTTTCAATATTCGATAATATATAAATAGTAGTAGTTAACCCAAAAGAGTTTAAAATATAAAATTATTATATTAGAAATTTTTTTTAAACATTTTAACTATGAAATGTAATGAAATTATTACAAAAGATTTTTTTTTATAAGAAATAAATAATAAATTTTAAAAATAATAATAATAATGAAAATGTAAATATATATATTATATATATTTTTAGTTTTATTATTTTCAAGATTAAAAATATATTTATCATTGACAAATTAATTGAAATATCTGTAACATTATTTATCTCAGAAATTATTAACAATAATATATATATTTAAAAGAAGTGAACATTTATAAGTTTAAATGATTTTCTTCATTTTCTCAGTTTAAAATATTTGTTAACAGTTATATAATCATAATATTTTATTTATAAAAAAAAAAAAAAAAAAAAAAAAAAAAACAGAATAGAATTTTTATTATTAGTAGTATTAAAATATTTAAAATAATTCTATGAAGTTTTTGTGTTAAAAATTTTATTTATCTATAATTAATTTTTATTTATTTATTTATTTATTTATTTATTTATTTATTTATTTATTTATTTATTTATTTATTTATTTATTTATTTATTTATTTATTTATTTATTTATTTATTTATTTATTATTTTAAAGTTTAATCATGATACATTAAACTTTTCTGATTGTCATAATTATTATTTACTTTTTTAATTAATTAAAAATGATTTAATTAAAACCATTTTGAAATTTATTTAAATTTTAAAAAAAAAAAATATATATATATATATATATACTTAACTATAAATTTTAAAAAACTAAAAAAAAATTTTAGTTTTTTGCAATAACAGAAATATAAAAAAAAATGATTATATAATAAATATTAATTATGATATCTAAATATTAAATACTTAATACTATATATATACATAATTTATAATTGATACATTTTATATTTATTATTATATTGTCATATATAAAACATATACAAAACATATACAGAATATATACAAAACATATATATAGAACATATACAGAATATATACAAAACATATATAATATAAAACATATACAGAATATATACAAAACATATATAATATAAAACATATACAGAATATATACAAAACAAATATAAAACATATACAGAACATATACAAAACATATATAAAACATATATAAAACATATACAGAACATATAAAAAAACTATGCGTAAATCTAATCAAAGAATTATAGAATTAAATTTTGACCAAAGGAAAAAAAGTTTTTCACAAAAACTTGGTCATGAAATTACTTTAAAAAGAATTAGTAATTCTCATTCTCCTTATATTATTATTTTAAAAGTTTTTTTCGCTATTTTTTTAGCACTTGTATCTGATATTTTTATTACTAAAAATCCTGATAGTGTTTCTTCTACTTTTACTGCTATTCTTTGTATTTCTCCTATAGTTACTAAAGGTATTAAATCATGTATTTCTACTTTTTTAATGTGTTGTATTGGTGCTGTTGTTTCAACTCTTGGTAATATTATTTGTGGTGTTGATGCTTCATTTTTATGTAAATATTAAAAAATAAAATAAAATAATATTATTATTTTATATAATATATAATCATAAGCTATCTAAATACAAATAATATATATACAAAAAAAAAAGTATATATATATATATATATAATATTTTAAGAAATATTACTATAATATTCTAATTTTTTTTCATTATTATTATTATTTATATTTTTTAAGTCAGAGTACCTCTAGGAACAGCAATCACTTATTATTTGTATATATATTAAAATTTAATATTTTTTATATAATTAATAATACAAATAATACATATATATATTATGAAACTTACTAGTTAAAATATTTTTTTTTATTTTATTTTTTTTTTTGTTATTATATTAGAATGTTTTTATGTCACATGGAAGATGATGTAGGAGGATTATCAGCTGGTGCTTTTTCAGCTGTATTTGTTCAATTAACTTTATTTGAATTTAAACCTTTAGGATCTTATGCTAAAAAAGATTGGTTAAATACTTTTGTTGTGAGATTATTATCAGTTTTTACAGGTATAATACCTTTTTTTTTTTTTTTTTTATTTTTTTTTATTTTGAAAGTATATATTGAATATTTATATATCATTAAGATAGTTATAAAACTATATATATATATATATATATATATATTATTATTATTATATTATTATTATTATTATTATTATTATTATTATTATTATTATTATTATTATTATTATTATTATTATTATTATTATTATTATTATTATTATTATTATTATTATTATTATTATTATTATTATTATTATTATTATTATTATTATTATTATTATTATTATTATTATTATTATTATTATTATTATTATTATTATTATTATTATTATTTACTATCATTTAAAATTTTATAAGATGTATTTTTTATTTTTTAAAAATAACATTATTAATATTAACATATTATTTCACACTTTATTTAATATTATAAAATAATAATAAAAGGATGTATATCATCTTGTATTGTAAATTCATTTTTTGATATTTTATATTATAGATTTTTCTTTAAAACTAAGGTAAAATAAAAATTATAATATAATAATAATATTATTATTATTGTTATTAATTTATATATATATATATTATAAAGAAAAAAAAAATGAAAAGAAAAAATTAAGAAAAAAATAAAATAAAATAAAATATTAATTTTTTTATTACAATTTTATATTAAATATAAAAAAATTAAATAGATACGCCATTTCTCTAATGACATTACATTATACCTTCATGAATTTGTAAATGAACCTGAAAATTATCTTTTAGAATCAAAATATCAATTATTAAATGATCTTATTGTTGACATTAATTTTGCTATAGATGAAATAAATTTTATTTTTTTTAAACAACAAAGTATTATTTATTATATTAATAATACAGATACTTTAGAAAATTACAAAGAATTGGTTTATGCTTATCTTAGATTATTAAACCATTTATCCTTTTTAGGTTATCAAAAAGAAATAATGAATGAACAAGAAATAGAATCTGTTAAAAAAGTAGTAAAACAATGTATTATGAAACTATATTCTCATCAATTTCATATGAGAGAAGTGAATTTTTTAGAAAAAATTGGTTATTTAGAAAAAACAGATACTCATAGTAGTCGTTCATCCAATAATAAAAATAAAAATAAAAATAATAAAAATAATAACAATAATAATAATAATAATAATAATAATAATAATAAAAAATCTAAAAAATATAGAAGAGATATAACAGATTCCCCAAAAACAGAAGAAGATAAATTTACTTCTAATGATAATTTAATTAATATTGAAGAAATAAATTTAAATATTTTAAATAATGAACATAATGAAGAAAATATTCCAGAATCATTAAAAATACCCTTAAATGCTATTATAGCAAAAACAGATACTATAATTGAAGCTTTAGACCAATGTAAAATATTAAAAGATTAAAATATATTTTAATTATAATTTATAACTAATAATAACAACAATAAATCATAGTTCAATATCATAAACTATAACATTTCAACGATTAATAATTATTAAAATTAATTAATAAAAAAATTAAAAAATATAACAAAAAAAATTTTTTTAATATAATTTTTTTATATATTCCTTTCTTTTTTTTTTTTATTTTTTGAATTTTTACATTGATTATTAGATTTTTAGTAGTGAAACCATTATATAAATCTTTATTTTTTTATTTTTTTTAGTTATTTTTTTTTAAAAAAAAATAATACTAAATGATCATTATAATAATAATGATTTGAAAATTATATTGATAGTTAAAAAATATGATAAGAATTAACTATAATAATTAACTTTGAATAATTTAATTTTTAACATAAGTTTTTTTTTTTTTTCTCTTTTTTATTTTCTTTTTTATTTTTCACTATAAATTTTTAATTATTAAATAATTTTAAAAAAATGGTCATAAATTTGTAAATTTAATATATATAAATTATTATAATAAAAGGATAATATATTAAAATATATTCGAAAATATATATATTCAATATATATAATATATTAATAATATATTAATTCATTTAATATTGTAAACAATTTTTATTTTATTTTAAAATTTGAAAATTCATTTAATATAAAAATTTTATTTAAATTACATCCACTTATATATTATTAAATAATTATTTATAATAAATAAATAAATAAATAAATAAATAAATAAATAAATAGTCATAATTAGTAATTACTGCACAATACAGAATTAATTATATTTTAATAAAAATTATAGAGGAATATTTTTATTATAAAAAATATTTTTTAATTTTTTTTAATATTTTTTATATATAAATAAAAAAAAAAAAAAAAACTCTCATCTTTCAGTATTTATTTATTATAATAAAATTAAACAAGCAATTAAATAAAAAAAAAAGTATGAGTAGCTTTGATTCTATTATTAATTCCATGGAGAAATCCTTGGAAAAAGTAGAAATTAAATCTGAAATTGAACTCTTAGTTTTATTTATTCACACTCACTTTATTACTAATAACTTTAATTTAGTTAGTATTAAAGAAAATGATGCAAATGTTAAAAAGGAAGAAAAGTTAAAAGGTATATATATTTTTTAAAATCTATCTATATATATCACAAATAAATAAATTTTTATATTTTATAAAATAAAAATTATATATTTTAAATAAAATATCGAAATACTTTTTAATGTTAATACAAATATTATTAAGAATTTTATTATTAATAACAATTTTGTCAATATTTTTATTATTATAATTGTTTTATAATTTAATTTTATTATAGTACTTGAAAAATTACCAGTAGAATGGAATGAAAATTCTAATAATTGGACATTTATTTATCAACATGAAAAAACAAGTGATAAATATTATATAAATATGGTAAAAATGATGAATATGTTAACCATTAATGCTATGATATGCGAAGTAAGTATTATAAAAAAAATTAAACTATATATTAATAATTTCTTTTATTTATTCATTTATTTATATATTTACTTATTTGTTTGTTCACTTGTTTGCTTATTTATTTTATTAATTATTTTAATGATTTAATATTAATATTTTTATATATACATGTGTAACAATATCTATTATATCATTAATATTTATAGACCGAAAAAGTTTTTTCAATTCAAATACCTTTAAGTAATTTATTCCAAGATTGTACTTTTCCTTTAACAAAAATCGAAAAGAAATATTTCAATGAAGAAAAATTAAAGTCTATTATTAATAATGTTAATATGGAAATTATTAATAAATTATTACCAACTGTAAAATATCATGATGAAGTTCCACCAAGGTAATAATAATAATAATAATAATAATAATAATAATAATAATAAGCAAATAGTAATAATAATACTAAAATTTAGACATAATGAAAAAAGTATCATTTAAATATAATAGACATAAAATCTTTTTTATTTTATTAATTACTTGTATATATATTTTATTTAATATTATTTTTTATATATAAATATATAATATATAAATAGTCAAGAACCAACAAGAATACTTCCTCTTGATGATAATGATGATAATGGTTTGAGAATTCAAGATCCTTTAAGAATTGTTAGACCAAATATTCAAAACCCTCCTTTACCAAATCCTGGAAACTTTGACCTTGATCCATTTAATAGTATGGGACCTGCATCTGGTGGTGGTTTAATCATGGGACCAAATAATCCTATATTTAATAATATAGGAGGTGATGATTTAGAGTCAGGTGGCTTTTACGGTGGACCAAGTACTTTACCATTTGGTGCTGTACCAGAAGGTGCTAGATTCGACCCAATCGGTCCATTTGGTAACCAATCTAGTCGTAAAAATTTCAATAATCGTAATAATCGTAATAAAAATAATGGAAGATTTAACAGGTAATAATAAAAAAAAAATTTAAAAAAGAAATAAAAAAAAATATAAAAAAATATAAAAAAAAATAACATATTAAGAATAATATAATAAAAATAATAATTAATTAATATTTATACCTAATAATATATATAATTAATATATTGATAATAATATCAATTAATAAAACAATAAACTAAATCACATTAATTTTTTTTTTTTTTTGTAAATTTTATTTATTACTAACAAATATAAATTAGCTTTGAACCAGATAATGATAGTTTCCTTCCACCAGGTGGCGGTGGCTTTGATAACATGTTTTTATAAAAAATGTAATTAAAAGAAAAAACGGTTAAATAGAATTTAATTAGTAAATCTATTAAAATATAAAATTTCTACAATTAAATAACAACATATTGTAATGTATTTATTTAATTAAAGAAAAAAAAAATAAGTTGTATTATATTATAAAATAGATATAAATAATAGATATAATAGCGTTCATAAAAAATTATTTAATAACCTTTATATTTATAATATTTTGTACAATGTACTGAAAAAATCTATATATAAAAATATTTTTATATATATTTTAAGTTTAAATACTAATATAATATTTTTTTATTAATGTAGTTGTTTTAAAAAAAAAATAGTTTTATTGTAATTTATAATGATATAATTTATAATAAAACAATAATAATAATTAATTTTAAAAAGAAAAGAAAAAAAGCACTAGATAATAAAATTAATTATAATTATATAAAATAATAATAATAAATATTATTATTATTTTATAGTGTGAATAAAAAATAATAAAATAAATAAATAAAAGAATTAATAAAAATAAGAAAAAAGAATATTATATATATACATTTATTTATATAAATATAAAAAAAATAGGTAGAAAAAAAAAAATAAAATTTTATAATAATTTAATATTAAAAAAAGAAAAAAAAGAAAAAGAACTTAATTTATAATTAATCATTTATTATATTTATAAAAAGTTATATATTTTTTTTATGTTTTTTTTTTTTTTTACCTGTTTTATTTTTATTTTTATTATACTAATAATTATAATTTTTACTATTAATAATTAAAATAATTATAAAAATAATAATTATTTATACTATAACATTTAAACTTTCAAAAGTTAAAATATTTTATGAATATAATTAAAAATATCATTAATATATATATTTATATTTATAATTATTTATAATAAAATAATAATATTATTATTATATAATAACTATTATTATTATTATTTTTTTTTATTTTCTTTTAATATTTATTGTTTTAAAGTTTTTAAAAAGTATAATCATTTTAAATATAAATCTTTATATACTATTTAAAGTAGTAAAGTTTCATAAACTAATTAAAAAATTAAAAAAAAAGTAAAAAATACAAAAACTTATATAAATATATATATATTTTATTAATATATATGATTATTAATGTATATTCTTTAATTAAAAATATATTATAAATATCTGATAAAAAAAAATAGAATAAAGAATAAATATAGATAAACAAATATTTAAATTATTATTTTTCATATAAAAGAAACGTTTTTTTCCCAAATACTTATATATTTTTTTTTCTTTATCATTTTTATTTTTTATTTTTATATAATAATATTTAAAAATGGTAAATATATATATAATATATTTTTAATAATATTCTTAAAAAAAAAAATAAAAAGAAAAAAAGAAAATAGAAAGAAAATTGTTATGATAAATTAATAAATTTAATATAATATTAAAAAGAAATAATATTTACAAAAAAAAGAATAAAATCTACACTCA
>MCFG01000049.1:72500-90000 GCA_002104895.1 Anaeromyces robustus | reverse complement strand
ATTAGATTGTAATTGACCAGAATTCTTTCTCAATGGACGATTAATATATAATGAATTTGGACTATCACGATGCCAACTAAATGAAATTTTTTCAACCACACGACTTAAATATCCATAATTAGAAGTAGAATATTGATCAATAATTAAACATTCTAAAGGACACCATAATGGCCATGGTACCTTCAATTTATTATTATCATATTTATCATATTCTGGAATTATTTCTTCAACTTCACCTTTTTGAGTTACGAAAAGTTGAGAATTCTGAACATTTAAAATATAACGTGTTTTAACCATACGATGATTTAATGCAGAAGTAAAATGAGTTGTATTACATTTTCCATCCATAATACGAATGGATTTATATTGAGCAGCTTCGGCTGCTAATACAGCTGATTCATATTGATTTGGATTAACTTTACTTCTTAATTCAAAATTAATTTGAGGATTTAAAAAGTGTACAAGATAAGAACTAAAGAATGTACTTTTTGGAGGTACATAATCTGGTGATTCTGAATCACTTGAAGGATAATAAGAATCTAATGACATAATATTTCTATTATTAATCAATGTTTTATGACGAATACCATTACCCATATTTGAACTAGTACTTAATTCATTTGGAACAATATTATTATCATATTGTTCATTAATTAAATGATTTAATAAATCTTGAGCTAATTTTTGCTCATAATATTGTGTTGTTATATGATCATTAGTTTGAAGGTTACTACCATCAATTGATAAAGAATCAGTACTATCATTTCTATTAACATTATAAGAATCATCCACTTGAATTAATTGCTTTATTCTCTTCATCAATGCATTTGATGTGAAATAGCTCATAGCTGATTCTTGACTTCTTAAATCTAAAACTTTAAATATCGTATTACGAACACTAGGCTTATAAATTAATTTTACATTATGAATAACATAATAATAATTAAATTGGGATTGTTTTTCGTGTAATGATTTATTATCATTTGTATTTTGTATAAATGACATTCTATTGTTACTAGTGCCTTTATTATAAATACTAACATGTGTTTTTAAGAAATTATTCATGGCATTTTTCTTTTCTAAAAGAGTATTTATGTAATTAGTAACTTCTACAGATTGTTTTAATAATGTTTGCTCATCCTCTTCACCATCATTATCATATTCATTTTCTTTTTCTTGAATCATACGTAATCTTTCTTCTATTTTACTTTGAATTTCTAAATGTCTTCCAAGCTCCTGCTTAATTTCAAGATATCTATTTTGAGCTAATTGAATTTGAGTTCTTATAATTTCTTTTTCAAGTAATTGATCATCTGAAACAGAAGAAGAAGAAGTTGGTTCTTGTTCATATTTTCGTTTAATATAAATAACTCTAGGAGACCAAATAAACTTTTCCATTCTTAAAGGATAATTATTTCTAATACAGAATAAATCGTAATCTGTCATCCATTCTCTTTCATCTGTTTCACCATCATCATTTTCGTCATAATAATAATCTTCTGAATCAACATCTTCCATATTATCATTTTCATTTAATTTATCCATTTCTTTTACCCAACTTCCTAATCCAACTGTACGACCTTCTACAGTTGTAAAGGTAATTTTTGATGATTGAATAACCCATTTTTGAGTCACAAATTGAGGAGGTTGATTATTCTCATTTTTATCATTTTCATTATTTGTATTAGAATCACCATTACCATTATTATCATCATTATCATCATTCTCAATAATTTCTCTATCTACCTTTTTCCAACAAATAGATATATCTGCATTTTGTGATCGAATACGAAGACCCGCACCTCCTTCATTAACATTCATTCCATTTACATAACCAAGAACAGCAGGTAATAAATAAGCTTTTAATGTTAAACTTTTAAATGATGCTGGTTTTTTTCTTGGTAACATTACATTAAATATTTTACCAATACGAATTGGAAGAGAACCAATGGGTGATGAGAAATATGGCATAATTGATGTAATGTGATTTAATGAAAATGGTGATAAATGTAATGAATTCAATGGATAATTAAGTGATGAAAATAGTGGAGGTGGTGAAGCAATAAACATAGAAACTAATATTTCTTTTGATCTAAAACCAGCATATGAATCAAATTTCTGTTATGTTGTATTAATAAAATAATAATAATAATAATAATAATAATAATAATAATAATAATTTATATTATATTATAAATAAGTTTTATTATTTAATAATAATTATTATATTAAATAAAAAAAAAAAAAAAAAAATACATAAATCATTAATAAAGATAAATAATTGATTATATAATTATATAAAAATAATATTAATAATATTTATTATTATATATAAATTACATAAATTATATATTTTAATATATAAAAAAAACAAATATATTAAGAAATGTAATAATGTAATAATTTAAAAAAAAAAAAAAAAAAATTACCTTAGTATTAGGATATAGTACAGCATGTTGAGGTACCCTTAATACAATATCAGTATGTTTTCTTGGTTTTGTGAAATATTCATCACATATAGGTACAAATTCAAATCCTACGGAAAGACGAACATCACCTGAAAAACGAAGAACTGTTTCTTCATCAATTTCATCAATTACTTTATTTAATAAATTTTCACTTGGATTAATAACATTTTCATATTTAGCTCTTGGTACTACACATTTAAACTCACCACAATTAATATATAATTGAGTATTAGGAATTCCAGTATCACCTAAAGTTACAGAAGCACCTTTTGAAAATATAAATTCAATACCATCAGTTCCTGAATAGTGTAAACCATCAAAGTAGGGTGAAAATGAACCTAATAATCTTACATGTAAATTACTACCACCAACAAAAGCGAGTTCAAATTTTCCATGAGTATTTAAACGTAATTTATCCCACCAAATAATATTTTCACTTATATCTACATTTACTTTAGTAAAGCCATCAATAACACGAATTGTATCTGTTAATGCTGGATCAATTGAAAAACCCCAAGAAATAAATGTTTTATCTGGCGATGAACATATTAATTTTAATCTTGTATACATTTTAATAGGATTAATAGTACGTGAAACGTGAACAGGTTCAGTATTTGGAAAGATAGGTACTTTAACATACCTAACACATTCCTTAAAAGCTTCTTGTTCAGAAACAATCCATAAACCAGATAATGTTAAACTTGGTAAATCTGGATGATCTGGTATAATAGGAACATCTATTAATGGTAATGGATAATCTCTTAAATTAACTGAGAAACTACTTACTGAAAGGAAAATATTCATTGGGACTAATAAATCATATCTAGCATCTTTAGCACAATATGAATCAATAATATGTATAGTTTCTTGAATAGTTGGTGCTAATAATTCTGGAGGTCTTAATTTAAAGTTTGCATTTGTAAATTTTCCTAGAGCTAATGGTTTAAATTCTTCTTCTTTTAACTTATTAATACGTTTAATCCAAAGTTCTGAATTTATTTTTTGAAGAAGATGCCATATGGTATCTATTTTTTTCTCTAATTGTTGATAATTCAAATCCATTTCATTAGATGAATTATTAATTGTATTTAATTGATCTTCACTAACTACTTGTTCAACAAATGCTTTTTCATTGGCATTATAATTTCTAATAATATCATTTTCATAATTACTTTCTATTTGATTTTCATTATAATTTTTCTTTAATTGTTCTTGTTTATAAACACTTTTTAATGCTTCTACTTTTCGATTAAATGCAATATCTCTAGCTAATCTACCAATTTGTTCAGAAAAACTTTCTTTATAATTTCTTCCAAGATTAGATTCAAACTTCTGATCAAGGAATATAATCAAAAATACATTGAAGAAAACATTTACTTCTGGTATTTTATTAGGATTAATATGAGTTACTGGATTAACTACAGTATTAATTAATCTAACAGCAATTTGTTTAGTTGATTTAAACATATTAACACCATTTTCAATAATATCAGATACAATATAACCAAATGGAATAGTCATAGATATTTTTTCACCACTAACATCAACAACTAATTTACTCTTGTTTATTTTTTCATCCATTTTTTTATATACTTTAACATTTATTTCAGTAATAAGTAATAAATCTCTATCACCATCAATCTGAGGTGGTACCATAACTATCACTTTATTAATAGATACCCCAATATCCTTATTTTCATCCATATTTACTTTTGTATTTTTTATAAATAAATACAAACGAATATTATTGGGCATTTCTAATTCCCCATCAAATTCCTTAATCTCTAATGAAAATAATATAATTTTTTTCTTTGTCGATGAATGAATTTTCTTTTCATTATGATTACGTAATACACTTAATGATTCTAATTCTACAACATGTTCTGATTTTGAATCTCTTCTTTTTTTAGTAAGATTAATATTATTAATGTATGAAAGATTTCTTCTATGTTTTACATATGGATTATTAATTTTAATCTTATTAGGCCATTTTTTCAAACTTACAAATGTTGCAAATAAAGCATAATGTATATTAATTGAATAAAATATTTCCAATTTCTCAAGTTTTACATCAACATTGAGAGGAGTATCACCATCACTATCAACAGGAATAGTTATATCTTTAATTTCCTCATCTTTCTTCTCATTTGAAATTGTAGTATTTTTATTATTCAAATATCCCTGTAAATTAGTTAATCTTAAGAAACGATGATGCATATTTTCAGGTTCATTCCATTTTGAAGTATCTTGTATATATCCACAAATTTGTTTCATTGAAAAATGACCTTCTATATTATTTACTCTATCTTTTAATACTACATCTTTTGTTGATAAAGGACTTTTTAACTTTTCATTATCTTCTATTGAACTAATATCAATATTATCGAAATAATCTAATTTTTTATTTACAAGTTTTAGCCAAATAAATGAATCCAGAACTTCAATATTAACACCACTTGTATCATATAAATCTAAAACTGATACATCAATTTTTGATAAAAACACATCTGCAGATAATTTAATATTACCAGTAAATATTGACACAATTTCGTCAACCATCAATATTTTTTTATTTTCATCCTTTTTCTTCTTATTCTTTGTTTTCTTTTTTTCTTTTTTATCATTTTTATCTTTTTTATCTTTTTTATCTTTTGAATCTTTTGAATCTTTTGAATCTTTTGAATCCTTTAAATCTTTTAAGCCTTCTGATTCTTTTATACTACTTGGACTTTTTAGAGGTTTTAAAGAGTATTTTTCAATTATTTCTTCTTTTTCAAATATTATATCTTGACTATTACCAATCGTCGAAATAGTATATCTTCTATTGTTTGGTTCACTCATCGAAGATGTACCTTTAGTTTTAGATTTACTTTTCACTTTATGACTATCCACAATAGATTTCCACTTCATTAAGCTTGTAGCAAATATTAAATAGTATCTTGTGGTTGCAAGAGAATTCGACATATTGAAATTAATTTCATTCAAATTGAAATATAAAATTACATCTGTTCTTAAATCCTCTATCAATAAATAATAATATTAAATACAATTAATTTATACATGTATATATATTTAAATATATTTAAATATATTATATAAATAAAATTATAAAATAGAAAATATAAAAATAAAATAATTATTATAATTTTATAAAATAAATAAATATTAATTAATAAATATATAATAAATAATATTATATATAATATAATAATAATGTTGAAAAAAATAAAAAAAAAAAAAAAAATACATATATAAATATATATACTAAAATATTTTTTTATTATTTATTTAAATATATAAAATATAATTAATTCTACCTTTTGTGGGTATTGGTGATTCTACTTGGCCAAATCTATTAATTTTTGGAAGAGATACATTTAAATTAATCTGGAAATTATCCATATATAAATCTTTTTCGTTACTATATGTAAAATCATAAATATCACCTTGTTTCGTTAATTTTGTGTCAATATAAAAATTCTTTAAAGTAACGTTGAAATTAACATTAGAATCAGGATCATATAAATCACTATTCAATATATTATATATTATACTTGTATTTGTAGTAACGTTTTTAGTTAAAGGTATTCCATCTTCTTTTTTTTCTTGATTAAGAGCATTTGTTCTTAATTTTTCTAAGTAATTATGGCATTCTCGACTTGAAACAAAATTATGAACAATTCCTTTAATGTATATTTCATCAATATGAGTAGCAAAGAATAAAAAATGATGTGATGGAAATTTTGGCAAATGGTTTCTTACAGTACTTTTAGACAATCTTATTTTGAAACTAGGATTAACAATATGAATTGATGCATAAACCGTTAAATATTCTAAAAGGGTCAAAATAAATTTATTTTGAGATGAATTAATAGTGGATTTTTTAGATATCTCTTCATTAAGAGATTCATTGGAATTAGAATTTGAATTGGTATTTAAATTTGAATTTGAGTTTGAATTTGAATTTGAGTTTGAATTTGAATTTGAATTTGAATTTAAATTTGAATTTGAATTTAAATTTAAATTTGAATTTGAATTTGAATTTGAATTTGAATTTGAATTTGAATTTGAATTTGAATTTTCAAAAATATTATCAATACTTGACGTTGCTGATGAAAAAGATAATGCTTGATGAGTTCTTGTTCTAAATTCATTATTTGTAGGTAATGATGATAAAGATAATGATGGTTTGGTTCTTGTTTTTATCTCAACTGTATTAATTTTATTATTTACATTACCAAGGATTTCTTCTAATACCATAGATATATAGGTTTCACATACATTAATTTCTGGTGAATCTACCAAAATCTGGAATAAACTACAGAAATTTAAAACATCTTCTATTTTTCTTATATCTTTTATTGATGAATTATTAAAGATCATAGAAAAATATGGTAAGCGAAGTAATTGCATTTGATTATTTTCAAGGTAAATAGCTGACATTTTCCCATTAAAAAGATCTATGACAAAATCATAAATTTCAAAGGTAGAATCGAGAATAATTTGCCTTTCAGTTTCAGGAACTGATACAAGTGAGGTTTCAAATGATAATTTATTTAATGAAACTAAAATTGAAGGTAAAGCATATAATTTGTGATTTGTTTTAACAAGTGCTAAACGATTAATATTAAATTTTAAATGTATATTTAATGCATCTAAATAGTCCAATATTGTTTCTATTGTATCATAAAACATCAATTCATCGTCATTATATTTATTTTGTTTTTCATCATCTGGCTGTATTATACTTTGTTCATTATTAACTTTATTATTAGATGAAATACTTTCATTAGAATCATTTTGATCATTAAGACTTATATTTGATAAATTATCACTTGATGTACTAAATACTTTCATCAATTTTTTTACTTCATTAATTTCAAATGAAAATCCATTAATATATATACCAAGTTCAATATTTCTTCTATAATTAATTTTACCAGTCCATTTTAATATAATTTCCGTAGCTTCCTCCGACATTAACAGTGGAGTATCATTATTAATGTTTGTAAATATTGGATCACTAATTTTATAATCAAAATCATAAATAAGTTTTTCATCGGATAATAACTTAATATTTTTATAATGATTAACAGAAAATGAAGATATTAAAATTCGAAGGAAAAATTCTTGATATTTTATTTGTTTTAAATTATTTTTATCTAATGAAGAATTTTCAATTCCTGAATAAATATATATCGTTTCCTGTAAATAATTTATTACTGTATTTTGAGGAGTTATATAACGAATATCAATATTATTTATTCTTATAGCAAACAAATATTTTATAATATTATTAACAATATAATGAAGTATATCAATATTTAAAATACTATTTATAACACCCTTAAGAATTTTATTTAATTTCTTTCTTAATTTATTCGGTCTTTTCTTAACTTTTGTTTTTTTCTTTTTATTTTTATTTTTAATATTCTTTTTTGCTTTTTTACCATCAATTAATAAACTAAAATCTTCAATTTCTATGGTAAACCAATGTTTATTAAGTCTTGAAATAGATGCTTTTGGTAATATTCTCAATGCCGTTATATCACATTTTTCAATAGATCCAACATTATTAATTATAAAATCTTGATTACCACTTTGTATTTTATCAGCTGAGAATTCAAATTTATATTTATAAAAATCATAAAAGCTAATTTTAAATCCATATTTCTTCTGCAATTTATCCCATAAAACTGGCATAACATATTGCAAAAATACAAAGATTAAGCTTGAGATAATGCAAATACAACTAAATGTCCACCATGTAAGCATTTTTAATTATTTTATAAATAATTAATAAATATAATAAATATAATAATTTAATATTTTAAGAATAATACTCTTATTCTCTTACATCAAAAATATTTTTAAAAAAAAAAATATTAATTGTAAAAGTATTCAATACTCTATTTTTAATATTTTCTTTTATTATTTTGTTTTTTATAATAATATGAATTTTATTATAATAAATACAATTTATATTTATAAATATAATTTATATATAATAAAAGATAAAAGATAGATAAGATAATTACTATATATATAATTTATTATATTATTATTAAAAAAAAAAAAAGAAAAATAAAAACCTAATAAAATTATATATTTGTTACAATAATTTTCGAATTTTATATATATATATTAGCTTATTTAAAATAAAAAAAATAAAAAAGAAAAAAAAAAAAAGAACTTCTAATACTTAATTTGTAATCTATTGTTAATTTTCTTTTTTTTTATTTTTTTTTTCTAAAAAAACTTGATTTTATATATAGATTTCTAAATCAAGAAAATTATGTAGAAATTTGATATAAAGTCATAATATATCTTTAATAAATCAATAAATTATATATATATTTTATATTTTCATATCTTTAATTATTACTCTATTTATTTTCTTTATTTATTTTAATAATTTTTATTTTTAATTATAATTTTTTATCTTAAATATCTATAGTATTATTTACTTTTCTTTGATTTTATGTTATTTTTTTATTATTATTTAATTTTTATTTTTATTTTATTTATTTTTTTATAATTGATTTTAAAACTAATTTTAAAGTTATTTTTAATTGTATCTTTCTATTGTATTTTCCTTTTCTTCACTTTCTTTTTTTTTTTTTTTTTTTTTTTTTTGCTTTAACCTTTTAAGTCTTTTTTTTATTTCTTTTACTATTTATTTTAAACTTTATAAAGTCTATCTTTAATAATAAAAATAATATAATTAAAAATGAATACAAAATATTTATAATATTTCTTTATTAATAATAATTAATATGTAATATTTATTATTAATATTTATGGCTATGAATAATATTTAATATTTAATATATTATTAATATTACATAATAATTAAACTTATTAATGCAGTTTATATTATATTTTTAATTATCTGGTTTAATATTATATATATATTCCAAATATCATATTATTATAAAGATTGTAACTAAAAACTTTATTTAATATGAAAATTTAATCCAATATTCTTTTTTTTTCATACATATATATTATATATGAAATTATTTCAATTCAAAAAAAAAAAAGTGTATGATACATGAATATTAGGTTTTTTAGACCATATTACTGTTTTCTTTTTCCTAAAAAAAAAAAAAAAAAACTGATTATTACATTTATTTATTTATTTATTTACTTTTTTATTTATTTATTAATTTATTTATTTATTTATTTATTTATTTATTTTTTATTTATTTATTTATTTATTTATTTATTTATTTATTTATTTATTTATTTATTTATTTATTTATTTATTTATTTATTTATTTATTTATTTATTTATTTATTTATTTATTTATTTATTTATTTATTTATTTATTTATTTATTTATTTATTTATTTATTTATTTATTTATTTATTTATTTATTTATTTATGTATTAATTTATTTAGATATGAAAATAAAGTTTTAATAATTATAAAAATTTTAGTATAATAAATATTTAAATTAACTTTTTGAAATTTTAAAATTAAATGTCAAATTTCATTTCATCTATTATATACCCATATTTTATAATAAAAAAATGAATACGGTTAATCAACATGAATATATTTATTGTATAAATTATATGAAAAAATGTTCGGATTTATTAAAAATGTAAAAAAAATTATAATTTAACGTTTAATAAATAAATTAAATATTTTTAAAATGTACTATCAATTTAATAAATTAACAATTATATATATAATAATAATAATAATTTTTTATTAACATGAAGATCACAACAAACATTTTCATTAGCATTAACTTTTTTCCATAGGTTCAATAATCATTATAAGAATAAAAATTCAAAAAATACAGAAAATTTAAAAAATGAAATTAACGAAGACGAAATTATAGACCCTAATATTAATATACCACTTGATAATGAAGTAAAATATCAAAAATAATATATTTTTCAAATTGGAAAATTAAAAAAAAAAAAAAAAAAAAAAAAAAAAAAAAAAACTAAGAAAACTAATTGAAAGATTATTATTACAGTTATTATGCTGTACTTGTTTATACCTAGCTTGTAAATCTAATGAAGTGAATAGAAAAATTAGAGATGTAATAAATGTTGGCTACCGGTAACTGTTTTTAAAATTTTTATAATTTATATTATTTTTTTTTTTTCTTTTTTTTTTTAATTTAAAATTTTAATTATTTTAAGATAAAAATAAATATATTACATTAATTATAATAACAATTAATAAAATTATTAAATAAATATAATAGAGTTTTACACCCTGAAGAAAAAACTTTAAAAATCGACGATGTAATTAAAATTTAGATAAATTTAAATTCCATGTTTAATTATTAATAATAAATATAATTTTATATATAAATATTTTTTATTAATATAAATATAGATTTTTTGGAAATTTTGTAATTCTTTGGTTAATTCAGAATTAATTTTATTAAGAGTTTTAAAATTTGACGTTAATACAAAATTAGCATATCAATATTTATTAAGATTTTTTCAAGATTATTTAATATCAGATTTTTGTGATTTAAAATATGAATATAAAAGTAATTCACTAAATTTAGGTAAAATAAGTGTTTAAGAATTAAAAATTTATTTAAAAAGTTTCTTATATTTATATTAATATTAAATGTGTATATATATTAACGTTATGAAATAATTTAATTTTATAATAAATTCGAAATTTGATTTCATTTCTATATATAATAAATATATATAGAAAATATATTAAGATATTTAACACAAATATCTTGGTCATTTATAAATGATTGTTATTTAAATCCAGAAATATGTATAAATTATTCACATAAATCAATAGCTGTAGCAAGTTTATATTTTGGAATGAAAAGTTTAAATATAAAATTATCCAAACCTTTTCCACAGGTATATTTTTATTAATTTATTATTATGTTAATTACAAAATAAAGTATATATAAAATCAAAATATTTTTTTATTATAATATAATCATTATATTAAGAAAATACATATTTTATATATAAATTTAGTGGTGTCATGAACTTAGTTCAAAACTCAACCCAGACGAAATATTAGGTTTTTATTATTATTTATTAATAAAATTTTTTTGAATAATAAAAAATTATTATAATATCAATTTTAAAAACTGATTCTTTGACATATATATATATATATATATTATAGATATTATTCATGACCAAATAAACTTTTATAATAATAAATCACACATTATGATAGAAAATAATAAATAAGAAAAAAATATAAATAAATAAAGTAACTTATAATAAAATAAAAAATAAATTAAAATATAAATATAAATATTTTTAAAGAGAAATAATTAATGTAAATTCTTGAATATTAAATGCTTGTATGTAAGATATTATTTAATTTTTTCTCTTTTATTATTATTATTATTTTATATTATAATTTATATTATAAATTTTTACTTATTTATTATTAATTTATGGTATTTTTAATAATTTAATTCATTTATTAATTAGATATTTGGATATTTATTATTTATATATATATATATTTAAATAAAAAAAAAAAAAGTAATAATAATAATAAAATAAAAAAATTTAAATAGGGTATAATACAATTAATAGCACTAATTTTTAATGTTAATTATAAATATTATAATATATTATTAATGTAATTATATAACTATATATAAAAAGTACATAAAAATTTTAAATAATTATTATAAAAAATTAAAATATAATAAAGATATATTTAAAAAAAAAATTATAATAAGCTTTTAGCATTAAATATTAAATAATAAAAAAACTGGGAAAAAAATTAAAATATAAAAATAAAAATATATAGAAAATATATTAGAAAAAGCTATTTTTATTATAATATCTATAATATAAAAATATAAATAATAATAAAAATGTTTGTTAATTTTAAAACTATATAAATTTTAAATATTAATTATAATAATTATGATTATAATCTTACCTTTATATTGAAATTATATAATGTATTTTACTCTTTTGGCAATTCATTATTCTTATTGCCAACGTCTATTTTGTCTTCTTTTAAATTTAAAATTTTATATTAAAAATAAGCAATGAAATAATAATATTAATATGAATAAAAAAAATTTTTTTTATTTTAAATTATAAATAAAATAAAATATTATTTTTTTTTATAATAATATTTATTACAAAAATTTATATATATTTATAAATACTAAATATTAATTTTACCTGTTATTATTATTATTGTTATTGTTATTGTTATTATTGAAATTCTTAGAATTATTCATAAATCCAGAATTTTTATTATTATTATTATTATTATTATTGTTGTTGTTGTTGTTATTGTTATTGTTATTGTTATTGTTATTATTATTGTTGTTGTTGTTGTTATTGTTATTATTATTATTTATTTTATTAATTTGATTTAAATTCATATTATTCATCATATTCATATTCATATTCATATTCATATTATTCATATTCATCATATTCATATTCATATTCATATTATTCATGTTCATCATATTCATGTTCATATTCATATTATTATTACTATTATTATTATTCATATTACTATTATTCATGTTATTACTATTCATGTTATTCATATTCATCATATTCATCATACTCATTGCCATCATAGGATTATTTGATATATTTTGATTATTAAATCTATTAGATGAATTATTCCAATTCCTATTTATATATAAAATATATTATAAATATAAAAATTATTATAATTGAGTACTATATGTATATATTAAATAAAAAAAAGAAAAAAGAAAAAAAAAAAAAGCTTAATAAAATAATATATATATGAACTTACATTCTTTGATCCATCATATTTAATCCATTATTCATATTGTTCTAATTAAATATAGAATTGTAAATACAGAATTGTTTAAAACAAAATATATTAATAATAAAATATTATATTAATATAATATTTAATATTTAATATTAATATTGTTATAATAATTTCATTATGATAATAAAAAAAATAGAAAAAATTACCATTTCATTAGGGAAATTAGAATTATTTATATTAGGAGCAATAGTTGATAAAAGCTCAAACATATAATTATCTGTATTTTTCAATATAGGTTGAGCATTAGGTATAGAAAATAATAATGGATAAGGAGGGAATAAATAAAAGTACTGTGATGCTGCTTTTAACATATTGACAATGATTTTTATATTATAATTAATAGGTGGCTTAGCTGCATTACGATCAGCTATTCTTCGTACACACTATAATATTTTATTGATGATAATGATTAAATTAATAAAAGTTTTATTAATATATATATAATGCATTAACAAAATTATAATTAAAAAAAAAAAAAAATAGTATCAGTAATAAAACATATATAAAAAAATAATAATAGATATTTACTTCGTCATTCCATAACTGAACAATTTGGGTTGTTTTCTTAACAGGTGGTTTTAATTCAATATTATTTTCAGAAGATTCATCAGGTTCATCTGGAGATTCAGGAATAAGTGAATTTGGTAAATAAAGAACATCATTCTTATTATTTTCATATTGTTGTTGAATTTCTTTTTCTTGACTACGAGTAGCTCGTTCCTCTATAATTGGTATAAGCATTTGTTTTGGTGTATAATATTCAATAGTTTGTTTCATTTCATTTCTCATTCTACTAAATGCATTGTATCCTTCATTTCTATCCATATCACGAGCATTGCCATATTTCCTTTGTTTTATGTCTCCATTCATATAACCATCAATTTCTTTTTCTGTTTCAAATACAAAATAATGATTTAGCATACCATCTGGTTTAAATGAAACATGTTTACGTCTTTTTGGTTTATTAGGATCTGATAAAATAGATACAAGTTTCTTTGGTTTATCCCCATTTTGTGTTGTATTTCCAGATGTATTGGAATTTTCTTTATTTTTTGTCGAACTAGGAATATTAGATGACCCTGAAGAAAGTTTAATTTTTTTACTTAAATTAGAATAAAAGTCCATTGTACGTTTATTTGATGATTTTTCATCACTATTTATTATCATTTTATTATTTTACAGTATAACAATTGTATAAAGAAAATGAAAGAATAAAAATAAAAATTAAAATAAAATAGAATAAAATAAAATAAAATAATAATAATAATAAAAATAATAATAGTTTTAATTATATAATTTTTTAATTAATATAGTATTAATATTTATTTATATAATTTATTTTTGATTATTTAGTATGAAAATATATGTATAAATAATTTTTAATTACCTAATTTCTGTTTTTTTATTTTCATGTTGACTAGTATCTTTATTATCCATAATTTTATCATTTAATTCTGTTTTAATATTATTATCTGATTTATCTTGTGTTTCTTCTTTTATACTTGTACTTGTAGGTTCTTTATAAACAGTTAATTTTGAAGAAGATGTAGAAAGAGGATTTGAATTTATTGTTGGAATATCATTGGTATTATTGTTATTATTATTTATATTATTATTACTATTGATGTTGTTGTTGTTGTTGTTGTTGTTGTTGTTGTTATCATTATTATTATTATCATCATTATTATTATCATTATTATTATTATTATCATTATTATTATTATCATTATTATTATTATGATTATGATTATTATTATTATTCGATATTGTATCATTATCTAATGCATTATCTGTTGATGGATTTTCATTATTATTAGCTGAAGCAATTGGAATTTTTGGAAGTTTTCTTTTCTGACCTACAATCTGACCAAATAAATCAATTTTTGCCTTATTACTACTAGAAGGCATTGGTGTTGTATTTTCTTCAGTATTATTAGTTGTTGATTCATTATCTTTTTCTAAAGAACTATTTTTCTGAGACGAATTAGTATCATGATCATTAACATCACTTCTCTTTGCAACTACAATAATTTTTTATTATAATACATAATATTTAAAATAAAATATAATAATATTTCCACATAAATATATATTTTCATATATAAATAATTATAAATAATAAGTAAATAAATAAATTTAAATAATAATATAATAAACAAAAAAAAAAAAAAAAAAAATACATACTTTTTGGCATTTTCTTAATATCAATTTTTTGAATTTCAATCTTTACTTTAGACGATTTTTTATCTGGACTATTTTTATCATGTTTATCTATGTTTTTATCATGACTTTTATCATGATTTTTATCATGACTCTTATCATGACTTTTAGCTAAATAATTAATAAATAATTAATAAATAATTAATTATTATATAGTTAATCATTTGAATATCTTAATATTTTATATATGTTATATAAAATAATATAGTTACATGAAGATGTCTTTTGAAGTATAAGTCTTTTCCATGAATTCATCAATTCAGTAGCCAAAACCTTAATTTCTTTAAATTTAATAAAAATTATTAATAAATTTATTCAATAAATTTTATGTTTTGCCAATACATTATATTAAGTTATTAATTAAAGCAAATAAAAATATATTATAATGTTTTGCCAATACATTATATTAAGTTATTAATTAAAGCAAATAAAAATATATTATAACAAAATTATATATTATGACTATTTTTAATTATAATAATAATATACAAATGAAATAAAATAATATAAAATATAAAATATAAAATATAAAATATAAAATATAAAATATAAAAAAAAAAAAAAAAAAAAAAAAAAAAAAAAGAAAAAAGAAAAAAATAATTAAAATAATTACCTTTATTACTTGAATTTGTAAAACCTTTCAATATTACACCTAATTTTGTCACCTTCAAAGTAGAAAGAGTTATTGGTAATCTTTTTAATGTTCTTAATAACACAGGTAATACAATAGTTTCTTCCTTTCTTTCATTTGATAACCATTTTGCTATATAAATAACACCCTTTGGATCATTCACAAACCTTTATATTATAAAATATATATTATTTAAATTAATTATTATAATATATTTTTAATTCTAATAATTTTTTCATTTCATAATAAAAATTATAAATTGAACTAAACAAAATAAATAAATAAATTAATAATTATAATAAAATATTTACTTTGTTAACGCTTCATTATCTCTTGTTTTCCTTAAAATTTCTAATAATTGAATTTTGTGCTTAACATTATTACTACCAAGTTCCATTCTTAACAATTTTACAAACTCACGAAGATGGCTTGTATTTAAAGAGCCATTAACAGCTACTCTTGATATCATAGTTTCATATGTCTATTATGAAAATAAAAATAATATTAAATAAGTATTCAAATATTAATATATATATATATGCTTATATAAACTTATATATATTCTTATCTATTTATTTATTGATTGATTGATTGATTGATTGATTTATAATATAAATATTCTATTTACTTCTTTTGGTTTAACTTCTTTATGTTCTTCAATCTTTATACTTTTCGAGTCACTATCTAATGTTCCTTTATCTTTAATAACTTCTTTAATATTTATTTTTAAATAAAGACATTTTATTAATATTAATAACAAGTATAATATATATAGGGTAAAAGATTTATTATTATAATCTACAAAAAAATACCTTTTACATCATCATTAGAATGAGCATTTGCTTTATTTGAACTATCATTCTCAGTTTTGATTTTAGACAAATTTTGAATATCATGATTCTGATTATTAATTATTGTTTTATTATTATTATCATTATTATTGTTGTTATTATTAGAAGTAGTAATAATGGTGTTGGTGTTATCATTATTAATATTATTATTGTTGTTGTTACTGTTACTGTTAATATTATTATTACCATTATTATTAGTAATGGTAGTAGCAAAAGCATTTATAAATAAAGATGGAGATGAAAGATTTGTATTACCCATTATAGTAGATGTCATTTGATTTTCATTAAAACTATTTTGTCTTTGTTGTAGTTGTTGTTGTTGTTGAGGTGAGATTTGAATTTGTTGATGAGGTTGAAGTTGATGAGGTTGTTGAGCATTTTGATTTTGCATTAATCCATTTTCTGTTTTTACTTTAACTAAATTATTATATTGATTTAAATTAAAATTATTTCTCATCATTTGCATGGATTGAAGCATTACTTGATTTCTTGGACTTATATTTGGAATTTGATTAATAGTTTG
>MCFG01000049.1:20000-67500 GCA_002104895.1 Anaeromyces robustus | reverse complement strand
TATATTATACACATAATTGATATATATTTAATCTATTAAACTTTTTTGTATATAGCCTGTTTTATATTTAAATATTATATATAAATAAAATCAAATTTTATTATATAATAAATTTTATTTTATAATAAAGAAGATTTATTTAAATTAAATATAATAAAAGTTTAAAGATCTTATTATATAAATTTAATGTTAAAATAAATTACTTATAAATATATTTTTTCATGTATTATATATACTTAACTACATAATTTCATAATTTATAAAAAAAAAAAGAAAATAAAGAAATAAAGAAATAAAGAAATAAAGAAATAAAGAAATAAAGAAATAAAGAAATAAAGAAATAAAGAAATAAATAAAATAAAAAAAAAAACTTAAATATAAATATAAATATTAAACAAAATATATTAAATACAATCAATAATTGTAAATTAAAATTCAAAAGAATAAAGATATCTATTGATAAATTTTATCAATATTATTATTAACTTTCTTATACATCAGAAAAAAGTAAAATGATTTATTTCTCTAATGGGGCTACTAAACTTTATAATTTTTTTTTTTTTTTTTAAGTTTGCTGCCCGGCCAATAATATATTTTATTATTTTCAAATTCATATAAATTAATAAAATGTAATATTATTCCTAACCATCTGTTAACATAATCTCATTAAATCTTTACATTATACATAATTTGATAAAAAAACAAGTCTAAAAATCAAATTATATAAACAATCATAATTAAAAGATTAATGCAATATAATTTATATTTTATTTTTAACATCTTAAAAAACATTTATTCATATATTAACAAAAGTAACGTAACTTGTTTTTAAAATTATTACTATCAGTATTTTTATAAATTTTTTTCATTTTGGAATTTTTTATTTACTTTATTTGTTATATTAATCTTATGATTATTATTATGATTATGATATATTACATTAATATCAAAATATAAATTAAATAGTATTTATGAGAAAAAAAAAAAATGAAAGCATAAAAAGGATTTTTAATAAAAGAATATGTACTGTACTTAAACATTAAATTTAAAATATTAATAATTGCAACAATTTATTCATTATTTTTCTTATTATAGATTATCGTTTTTTTTTTTTTTAATATCTTTTTTTTATTATTATTTTTTCTTATTCTTTTATTTATTTTTTTTATTTATTTATTTATTTATTGTTATTTAATTATATATTTACTTTATTTTTTATTATTTATTTTGTTTTATTATTATTATTATTATTATTACTATTATTATTATTATTATTATTTTATTATGAATATTACCATTACATATATCCTTTTATTTATATTACCATACTTAATTTGTTTATTAATTATTTGTATATGGTAATAGTATTATTTTAACTATATGTTATTTATTAATAAATTCATTCATTAATAATATAATGATTATTTTTCTTTAATATTTTTTGTTTTGTTTTGTTGCGTATTACTTATTTTGATTTAATATAATTTTTATTTTATATATATATATATATATTATTTTTAATTATTATTAATTAATTAAATTAATTAAATTAATTAAATTGATGGTTTGACAATGTTTTTTCATAATTCGTTATGAACATTTTCACGTTCAGATTTCATGAAAAACCATAATAGCAATATAAGTACTTCAACTATGAAAAAAGTTATAATTAATATAAAAGATAAACTATATTTTACAACTTTTTGATAACTCTTTTTGGGTGTTAATATTCTAAATTTTTTAATAATATCTTGATTTTTTCCTAATTCTTCAGTATACATCCAACCATCTTCTTCATCAAATACTTCTTTTATCACACGACCTCTCCATTGAATAGGCGACGACATACATAAACTATATATAATAGTTGGTGCAATATCAATTATAGATATAGGTGAAGTGTAAAGCTGATGACCTTCTTCAATTCCTGGACCATTAAATATAAGTGGTGTTATTAATTCTTCCATTGATAATTTTCCATAATCTATTTCCATATAGATTTATTTAAAATAATAAAAATCATATCATATTATGTTAGAATTATTAATTCTTTATATAAAAAAAAAAAAAAAAAAAAAAAAAAAAAAAAAAAAAAAAAAAAGTAATAATAAAATAAAATAAAAAGTAATGAAAATAGAAATTAAAAATAAAAAAAAAAAAGTAATAATAAAATAAAATAAAAATTAATAATAAAAAAATTTTTTTTTTTTAAAAAAAATAAAAAGTAATAAAAATAAAAATTAAAATAAAAAAAAATGTATATATATTATATATATATTATAACCGAACAATAATAATAAAATTATATATAAATACTAAAAAAAAAAAAAAAAAAAAAAAAAAAGTACTATGCAATTACTATAATTATTATTACCTTTTCCATCCATACTTCTACCATGGTCAGACATTATTACACATAAAGTACTACTCCAAATGTCATTATATTCTTCTATCAATTGACCAATAAGTTCATCGGTCATTTCTAATTGTTCCCAATATTTTTTTGAAAACCCTGAATGGCAACCTTCTCTATTGGAATTTTCCAGCGATACAAAAATAACACTATGTTTTTCACTATCTGTAATTTCTTCATTTCTTATAAAACTTTTAACACTTTCAATAGTTTCTTTATCGTCTTTTCCTTTACTTACTATATCAAGATATTCATTTGGTATCATTAATTTTTCAAAATTATCACCATTATTACTAGTAGTAACAACCCCTGTAACTGGATTATTACTCATACCATAACTCATAAATACACCACATTTCCAATTACTACTTAAGCTCTTTGTATCAGCCGAATATGATTTTGAATTAAGATTATCAAAAGAATCTTGACATAATGTTGATTCATCTAATAAAAAAGAATTTTTTAAATTACAACGAATAACTGAAAACAAATTTGGGTAATGAGAACCTATACCTTCAGATGATATTATACCAGAATGATAAGGATCATATTTATCTGAATTTATACCAGTAAAAACAGGATCTGCTGAAAATAAAAACGAAGCAAGATTAGGTAAAGCTTCTGTTGGATATATACTTCTACATGATTTCGTATATGTTCCTGTTTTCATTAATTTATTTATAGTTTTTAATGATGTTATAGTTTTATCTGTTGGAATGGAAAATCCATTTATACATATTATTAATACATGTTTAATTGGTGACATTACTATATTTCCGTTAGAATTTGGTCTATAATTTTGTTGTGAAAAACTACAATTTGAAGGTGTAATAGAAGGTGAAGTAGGTGAATATTCGACATCTCCCATGGTTAATATTATTTATTAAATTATATATGAAATGATGATATTAAATATCAAATATATTAAAATAGTAACAATTTAAAAATTATATAATAAAAAATAATAATAGAGAAATTGCAATTAAATAATAATTAAATATTTAAATGAATAGAAATTTTGTAATAAAAAAAATAAATAAAAAAGGAAAAAAAATAATAATAAAATTATCTCTCCTTTTTCTTTTTTTTTTTTTTTCTATCACAATATTATAATATATGACAATATTATTAATTTCACTCTTTAATTATTATTTATACATTAAAATATTTTCCCCAAACGATTATATTTCTTTTTTTTTTTTTTTTTTCTAATACTTGACTAAATATTTATTACTGATATATAAGTAAAAAGAATATCCATAAAAAAAATTAAAAATCCTTGTATATATTTTAATATTATTAATTCTATACTTCTGTAAATATAAATTTACTTGATTAAATAATAAATAATTAAATATTTTCATTCAGAATTAATAATGTTTCAGATAATATTTTTTACTTTGGTTTCATTAATATTTTTATATTTTTATACAATAAATTTTTTTATAATTTTATTATTATATTATTATTATAATAATTCTCTAATATTTATTAATTCATTATTTATTTATTTATATTATATATATTATTATATATATTATTATATATTAATAAATGAATTAATATTTTATATTAAACCATATATATATATAATTATAATATTATAATTATTAATGGTTCAAAAAAAATGATATTGTAATATCAAAAATAACAAAAAAAAACTAGATATTGTAATAGAGAAATTTATTTACAAAATAAATAAATAAAAAAAAAAAAAAAAAAAAAAAAAAAAAAAAAAAAAAAAAAAAGATTAAAATTCTTTTTAAAGATAAAAAAAAAATAAGGTATATAAAGTAATTAGATATAAAAATTTATTATTGGTAAAGAAATGGATAAAAAAAAATATATTAATTAATAAATTAATACTTTTATATTAAAATTTTATATTATACTTTATATATAATTATATATAATTTACATACTTTTTTTTAAAATAAAAATAAAAAATATTAATAAAAGTTAAAATAATAATAGTTTTTATAAGCCAAGATTATAGTTAAAAATATCAATAAAAAAATTTTTTAATAATAATAGAATAAAAATAAAAGTTAAGATAAATAAATTTATGCAATATTTTACTGTACTACAATTAATATTACTACTATTATTTAATTTAAATGTATTTATTTAAAAATCAATAATAAAAAAAATATAATTTAATTATAGTTATAAAAAAATTAAAATATAATTTAATGATAATTGTTAATTTTTTTACAATTATCATTAAATGATATTTTAATTTTTTTACAAGTTCTGAATAATCTAAAATCTAAAAAAAAAATATAATTTAATTATAGTTATAAAAAAATTAAAATATCATTTAATGATAATTGTAAAAAATTAACAAGTTCTGAATAATCTAAAATCTAAATAACTTTTTTTATACAATTCTTATTATTTAACGAATATATATATATATATATATATATATATAAAATATTAAAAATAAAACATAATAAAATAATCTGAATTTTTTTTTTTATTTATTTATGGCATTACCAATACTAACATTAATATTATTGTTATTATTATTATTATTTATAATTATTATTGTTTATTTATTTTATTTATTTTTTAGATTATTTATTATTATTTTTATTATTTTTATTATTTTTATTTTTATTTAATTTTTTTTAATATATTTTTATTTTTATTTGTTAAAAAAAAAAAATATTTTTTATTATTTAATTTATTTTTATTTTATTTATTCTATTTCGTTTTATAAATGTATATATACTGTTTTACATATGGTAAATACAAAAATTTCATATATAATTTATAGTATTTAATTATAAAAAATTAAATTATAAAAAGAAAAAAAATCTATGATTGTTTGAATTTTTTTTTTTTTTATGATAATTATAAAAAAAGTAAAATTTTAAATTTTTAACTTTACTTCTTTTTAAAAGTATTTTTAATATGTTTTTTTAATTTTTTTTTCTTGCTTTTATTATGAATCTTTCTTTTTTTTTTTTCTGTTTTTTTTATTATTAGTAGTATTATAATTATTATTTTTAATTTTTGTTTTGTTTTATTTTGCTTTATGTTTTTATCTTTAAATTTTTTACTTTTTATAGTTTATTGATTTTTTAAATATTGATAATAGTGAGTAAAATATATATTCTTTTATGTAAAAAATATATATATTTAATAAATTCACGGTAATATTATTCCTACGGATTTAATATTATTAATTCAATTACTTTCTTGGACTGCGTGCTTGAACAGGTGATTTTAATGCTTCAATTTCTGCCTTCAAAGCTTGAACAGCTGAATGTTCAGCTTCAAGATCCTTGTTAAGTCTATCACGTTCATCAATTAACTAATAAAAATCATAATAACAAATAATAATAATAATTGTTAGAATATTTATATTAATAATTATTATATTCATTTTCAAATTTTAAATCTATTGAAAAAAAATAATAATAATAATAAATAAATAAATAAACTTACTTCTTGTTCCCACTTTCTGAATTTACTTTCTTCAGTACGAACTTGTTCAGTGAAACGCTTTCTAAGTGCATCTTCTTCTTCCTTCATCTTAGCATCGAATAATTTTCTAGCTCTATAATATTTAATTATAATTATTATATATATAATAAAATCAATATACATTAAAAAATATACTATATATATATGAATTATCACTGATATAATTACCTGACTTGTGGATCATCATCAGTTCTACCTTCCTTGGTAAGTCTGTTAGCTCTGTAATCTTCATAATGAACTTCTTCGGTAGTAGAAATTAAACTATCCATATGAGTTCTATTATTGATTAAAATTATTTTATACAATTTTTTATTGTTATTATTTATTAAATATTATTACAATCATTATTATGATTATTAATGTTGTTATTATTATCTTTATTATTATTTTTTTTTACCTAATTAATAAGTTTCTAAGTTTCTTGAAGTCACAATGTTCTTCATTTTCAACTATATTATACAATATAAAAAAATAATAATAACAAAAATAATAAATAATATAAAATTAATAATAATTTAATTTTCTTTAAATTTTAATTTAATTATATATGAATATAAAATTTAATATTATATATTTCAATTTATTTATTACCTTCAGCAACACCCCATAAATATTGGCGACCCTTAACACGACGACCATCTGGAGTAACAACATCTTGTTCACTACCAATAACAGCATATGGCATAGCATTCTATAATATTAAATAAATATTATAACATTAATTTACGTATTAAACAATTGTACAATAATTATTTTTAATTATTTTATAAAATATATAAATATAATACTTACAGCGATAGCAGTATTTCTTCTAGTGGTATCTTCATCATCACTTTGAATTGGTGGACAGAAGACATTAATATTGTGGAATTTAATACAATCAAGAATCTATTTAGAAAAAAAAAATGGTATTAATTTATATTTTAACATATATAGAGTAGATCAAATATATATATTTTTTATTAATATTTACTCTATTCTTGAAAGCAGTAAGATCGGCACGAGTAATGGTATCAGCCTTAGAAATAACTGGAATTAAATTAACTCTAGAACCTAATTGTTTCATAACTTCAATATCTAATGGCTTTAAACTATATAATGGAAATATGTATACCATTATTATATATCAATATTTTAATTATTATTTTAAAAAAGATTTAAAATGTTATTTTATAAAAAAAATATTTGAACTTACGTATGACCAGTTGGTTGAATGAAATATAAACAAGCATGAACTCTCATATCATCAATATTTCTTCTATTAGCTTTTCTTTCTTGTTTCATGTAATTTAAGTGTTGTTCATCAATAAATTCAACAATTGGAACCCAACAATCAGAATTATTGACATAATCACCAAATCCTGGAGTATCGATAATAGTTAATTGAACGTTGAAACCTTTTTCTTCAATTTCTGTTAATATTAAATAAATTGTTGGTATACATTATAAATTAAATTAAATTAAATTAAATTAAATTAAATTAAATTAAATTAAATTAAATTAAATTAAATTAAATTAAATTAAATTAAATTAAATTAAATTAAATTAAATTAAATTAAATTAAATTAAATTAAATTAAATTAAATTAAATTAAATTAAATTAAATTAAATTAAATTAAATTAAATTAAATTAAATTAAATTAAATTAAATTAAATTAAATTAAATTAAATTAAATTAAATTAAATTAAATTAAATTAAATTAAATTAAATTAAATTAAATTAAATTAAATTATTTTTAATATTTATATACATAAAAGTAATATAAATTAATTGAGTTATTAATAAAATTTTACTAATAAAAAAAATGAAAAAAAAAATATAAATAAAAATTACCAGCTCTAATAATTTCAATTTCAACAGTTCTTTCTAATTGCTTTTGGAATCTCTTTTCTTCATTTTGGTATTCTCTCATTAAAGCAGCAAATAAAGTATTAATAAAACTATTTATTATGATATATATATAAATATTCATTTGATTTATTATTTATTTTGATTTTTTCAATTAATTTTAAAATGATTCATCATCAATATTTATAATAGTTATTTAAATTTTATATTAGATTTTTATCAAAACATTATATTTTACAAAATAATAAGTATTTTAAATGTAATTTACTTACGTAGTCTTACCAGCACCAGATTCACCTTTTTTAATTTTTTAAAATTAAAAAAATTAATATTTAATAAATTTCTGTTAGTAGTACTTCTTTATAAAAAAAAATTATAAATATTATAAATATTATTTCTTAAAAAAATGTTTTTATCGTTTATTAAATATATAATACAATATTTGTTTTTTCATTTATTTATTTATTTATTTATTATTTATTATTTATTTATTATTTATTTATTATTTATTTATTTATTTATTTATTTATTTATTTATTTATTTATTTATTTATTTATTACACTTGACATTATTATATTTTATTACTTTTGTCTTTGTTGTTTATACCTATTTTATTTATCATTTACAAGAATTTATATGCTTATATAAATTGATAATCAATGATTTAAATAACAAGGAAAAATACTTTATGGAAATTAATAATAAAATTATATTAATTTCTATAAACAAAGTATTGAATGAAAATAAATTCTAATAATTTTAGCATAAACATTATAATTTTAATATTCACAATTTCCGAGTTATTACGTTTATTTTAAATGCATTTCCTTATTTTTAATAATAATTGAATAGAGTGATTATTTGACATTGAGTTTCAATATGTAAATAATAAACAGAAAATCCTTAATGTTTATTTATTTTGAAAAATCATTGTTTATATATACGATAAATCTATAAAATATCTCAATTCATATTTTATTTTGTTTTTATATTATTTTTATTTTTTATTTATTTATTTATTTATTTATTTATTTATTTATTTATTTATTTATTTATTATTTAAAGAGCTTTCATTGTTTATCTTCCAAGTAATATTTATTTACTTGTTTAATTCATTTATGTTTTAAATATGTAATATAAATAAAAATATGATAAAAACAAGAATGGTTTTTTTTTTTTAAAAAAAAAAAAAAAAAAAAACTTTTGTTTTATTTTGATATCTTACCAACAACCATAATGGTGAAATGGGCACCCTTTCTGGAAACAATCTTATGTCTTTGATTTGGAAGATTAGCAATACCAATGAAATTGTTTGGTGATGACATTTTACTTTTCCTTGTTTATTTTAAAATTAATATATTATTGTATTTTATAATTATCAAATTATTAAAAAATTTAAAAAAATAATATAAAAGTAAATAAAAATATTTAATTATTAATGATTTGTTAGTCTTTGAAAAGATATTATATAAGTCAATTTATTATTTATTTTGTTTCGTTTTTATTTACTTTATGTTTATTTTTATTTATCTAACAATGAATAAAATTAAGAAAAATAATTTATTATATAAAAAAAAAAATTTCTTTTTTTTTTATTATAAAATTTTATTACAATAAAAAATAATAGTATAATATAAATAATATAAAATGTAATATATTATTATTATATGTGTGAATAAACTTTCAGTAATATTTAATAATTAAAATATATTAAATCACTAATATTATAAACTAAATAAAATTGATATATTATTCTAAATATTAATTATATAATCATTATTTATAATGAAAATTTAATAAAATATAAAAAATGTATTATTTAGCCATAGTATATAAAAATAATATATTAATACATTAATACATCAATAAATAAAAATATATTATTATATATTATAATAAATAGTTAATAATTATTATGAAAATTTTTTAACATAAATTGATTGAATAATAATGATTTTATATATATAATAAATAATTATTTGATATATTAATATTATATTATATATATATTATATATGAAAAAATAGGAAATACAAAAAATGAATAATACGTTACAAATTTTATTCAATACATTATATATTAATGTAATGTTTTGAATTAATTTATATATAATTTATTTGACTCTTACAAAAAAAAATGCCGTTTTACAATTTCAAAATGGTTGATAAATTTTAATATTATTTGAATCATTATATGAATCATTTAATATTTATAAAAATATAATATATTTACATCAAATATATTTATTAATTATTTACATCAAATAATATTAAAATTCATCAACCATGTTTTTTCATATTTTTTGTTTTTTGTATTTTAAAAAATAATATAAATAGTAGCTATATTCTTCTATTAAAAAAATTTGTTAATGATAATATTGAATAATTTATTATTACTTTAAATATTATTCAATTATTATTATTATTATTATTATTATTATTATTATTACTACTACTATTATTATTATTATTATTATTATTATTATTATTATTATTATTATTATTATCAATTATCAATCATTATTAATTATTATTGTTATTGTTATTTTTATTATTATTAAGCATAGAATCTTTATTACAATGTTCATAATTGTTTCATAAATTATTACCTTTATAGACATATCATGCTAAATAATTGATATTAATTATTTAACATTTAAATTTTTATCAATAAATACTAAGTTATATAGTCTTTTCTATATATTATCAATTTTACTTCTTTCCTTATATTATTCATTTTATTTAATTTAATAATATTGTTAAATTTATTACGAAGTTACCAAAATAAAAAAAAATAAAAAAACCAATTCAAATAATATTAACAATCATAAATATCATATTAATAAATATGAATTATTTAAATATTAAAAATATTAATTAAATGCTAATATAGGTATTTATATACACTATATTGTTTATTTTTATTATTATTATTATTATTATTCATTATTCATTATTCATTATTCATTATTCATTATTCATTATTTATTATTTATTATTCATTATTTATTATTCATTATTCATTATTCATTATTCATTATTCATTATTCATTATTTATTATTCATTATTCATTATTCATTATTATTCATTTATCATTATTATTATTATTATTATTATTATTATTATTATTATTATTATTATTTTGAGGTTATTTTTAATAATAAAAACACAATTATCATAATTTAAAGTAATAATAATAATATGTAATCAATATAAATAACAAATCTTAATGTGTTACAGTATCTTTTAATAAATATTATTAAGCATTTAATGAAAAAAAAAAATTATATTAATAATTATTAATAAATGTAAAAAAATTAATTACTAAACATATAATTAAACTTTATATTAATAAAAAATGATAAATTAAAAAAAAATTTTCAAAAGAAAACAATAAATTAAAGAATATAATAAAATTAAAAAATATATATAACGATAAAAAAAAAAAAAGAAAAAATACTATATAATTCATATTTAAATGAAAGAATATATAGCAATAAAAAAAATATTATCATAATTCACATTTAAATGAAAGAATACATACAGCAAAAAAAAATCTAATTACAATTTCATATTTATATCTTTATGTCTTTATATATTTTTACTATATGAAAATCACAACTTTAGTTGAATAATTAAAGATTCTAAATAAGGAAAAGTATATTTTTGCATTTTTTTTAATTAAAATCTTTCCAGAATAAATTATGAAACATTTATTAAATAGAATTAACAGTAATATAAACCATAATCAATATAATTGATTGACATGAATTCTATAAAAAATGCAATAAATATTTTAGTAAAATTAAATTTTTTTTATGGTATTATATTTAAGTTATTAATGATATTAATATTCCATTAACATTTTCATCTATTTATTAAGTATAAAAAAGTATAAGAAATTATTAGTTAAAATAAAATAATTATTTTAATATTTATTTTAATATATTATTTTATATTAATTTTATATATAACCTCTTAAATATTAACCTAATTCATACAATGAAATGGACATTTTTATATATTAATAAAGTTTATTGACAATATTTTTACTTTTATTTAAAACTGTTACAGAAGTCAATAAATTTTGAAATCAATTTTTATTAATATATTTATTTTATCTTAAATTCATTCATAAAATCTTTATAATTAAACACTTAATAATAACTATTTCAGATAAATTACTATTACTTTAACCAATATTTTATAAAAATATTTAGAATAATTAAATAATTTGACCATAAAAAAAAAATAAAAATTTTCATATACTTTGAATTAATAACCATTAATAACTATTAATAGTTATTATTATAAAACTTTTATATATACATATAATTTATTATATAAAAATAATAGATTAATAAATAAAAAAAAAAAAATTACTGTAGAAACGTTAAGAAATAATTAGTAATTAAAATATATTATTATCATTATTATATACACACACAAAGCCAAAAAATATAGAAATAACATTCATATTTTTTTTTACTTTTTTTTTTTTATTTTTTTTTTTTTTTATTTTTTTTTTTTTTTTTTTTTTTTTTTAGATTTTTTTTTTTTTTTAAATTTTTTTATATATTTTATTTATTTTTTAAAATAAAAAAAAAGTTGTATTTTTCTTTAATTGAAGTTTTTATCCTATATATGTATTAATTTATTGGCACATATACCAAAAATAATCTTGTTTATAAAAAAAAAAGATAATCTTCTTTTTTATCTTGAATTTATTTTTGTGGACTTAATTATATTATATTAGTTTTATGATGTTATTGTTTTGATATTTGATTGATTTTTTATGTTTTGTTTTGCATTTTTTTTTTTTTTTTTGTTTTTTGTTTTTATTATAAACTTTTTTACTTTAATTTATATGTAAAAACATTTTAAATATTAAATAATAATTATCTATTTATCATTTTCTTTTTATTAATATATTAAAAGATATATTATTATATTACAAAGATTTTCTTCTTTAAGCAATTTATGCTTCAGCTTCTGGTTCACCATCTTCTTCTTCATCAAATTCACCTTCTTCTTCAGCAGTAGCATCTTGGTATTGTTGATATTCAGAAACAAGATCGTTCATGTTAGATTCAGCTTCAGTAAATTCCATTTCATCCATACCTTCACCAGTGAACCAATGTAAGAAAGCCTTTCTTCTAAACATAGCAGTGAATTGATCAGAAATACGTCTGAATAATTCTTGAATAGCAGTAGAGTTACCAATGAAGGTAACAGCCATCTTAAGACCCTTTGGTGGAATATCACAAACAGCAGTCTTAACATTGTTTGGAATCCATTCAACAAAGTAGGAGCTGTTCTTGTTTTGAACGTTAAGCATTTGTTCATCAACTTCCTTCATAGACATACGACCACGGAAGTAAGCAGCAACAGTAAGGTAACGACCATGACGTGGATCAGAAGCAGCCATCATGTTCTTAGCATCAAACATTTGTTGAGTAAGTTCTGGAACAGTAAGGGCACGGTATTGTTGAGAACCACGAGAAGTAAGTGGAGCAAAACCAACCATGAAGAAGTGAAGACGTGGGAATGGAACTAAGTTAACAGCTAATTTTCTAAGGTCAGAGTTTAATTGACCTGGGAAACGAAGACAAGTGGTAATACCACTCATAACAACAGAAACAAGATGGTTAAGATCACCATATGTTGGAGTGGTGAGCTTAAGAGTTCTGAAACATATATCATATAAAGCTTCATTATCAATACAGAAGGTTTCATCAGAGTTTTCAACCAATTGGTGAACAGAAAGAGTAGCATTATATGGTTCAACTACAGTATCTGAAACCTTTTTAAATAATAAAAATATTAATATTAATATTAATACTTATTTCTTCATACACCATTTTTAAAAAAAAGTTTAATAAAAAACGATATATTTCTAAAAATGTTTTAGCACGCAAAAATATATATCTTTATCTACTTTTTTTTTATACAACTATAGTATCTATATTTTAATATTTATATACTTTTGATAAACTTCATAATATTCTTCTATTTTCAAAATTCATTTTATTTACGCGTTACAAATTATTATTGATCAATTTATGTTTAACTTTATACTTTTTTTTTTAATACGTGACATTTTTAATTAAATAAAAAATTATCCCTCTATATACTATATACATATTACTTTTCTCATATAACTTTTTAATATACAAAAAAAAACAATAATATTTAAAAATAATAATAAATAAATTTATAATACCTTTGGAGATGGAACAACTGAGAAAGTAGCCATCATACGATCTGGGTATTCTTCACGAATCTTAGAAATAAGAAGGGTACCCATACCAGAACCTGTACCACCACCAAGAGAGTGAGTAATTTGGAAACCTTGAAGACAGTCACAAGATTCAGCTTCTTTTCTAACAACATCAAGAACTGAATCAACAAGTTCAGCACCTTCAGTGTAGTGACCTTTGGCCCAATTGTTACCAGCACCAGATTGACCAAAAACAAAATTATCTGGTCTGAAAAGTTGACCGAATGGACCAGCACGAACAGAGTCCATAGTACCTGGTTCTAAATCAACAAGAACAGCACGTGGAACATATTTACCACCAGTAGCTTCATTATAGTAAACATTAATACGTTCTAATTGAAGATCAGAATCACCATGGTAAGTACCAGTTGGATCAATACCATGTTCATCAGAAACGACTTCCCAGAATTTTGCACCAATTTGGTTACCACATTGACCAGTTTGAAGATGAACGATTTCTCTCATTTTGTATTATTTATTTATTTATTGTTTGATTGATTATTGATTGAATTGAGAAAGTGAATTTAAATTAATTTATTTATTGCTTTATTCTTTTTAAATAATTTTTTATAAAAAAAATTGGTTAATTATTGATGGAACTAAACTGCTTGAAGAAAAAAAAAATTAAAAGGAAAAAAAACTTTTTTTTTATTAACAAAAAAAAATAAATAAAATATATATTATTTTACTCTTTTTTTTTTTTTTTTTTTATTAAAAGAAAAAATAAAAATAAAAAAAAAATATATTTTTTTTTTACGTTTAATTTCTTATTATTATTATTATATTTAATAAAATTTATTTAATAATTTTTAATAATAATTAAATTTATATATTAAAACAATTAATTATTTTTATATTAATTCCTATTATATTTATTTATTTATTTATTTATTTATTTATTTATTTATTTATTTTATTTTTTTATATTATATTTTATTTATATTTTATTTTTATTTTATTATTATTAAATTATAAAAATTAATAAATTTTATTATTATAATAATAATAAAAAACTCATATTATTCATTTCTATTTTTTTTTTTTTTTTATTTATATTATTATTATTATTTAATATAATTCCTATAATAATTTATTATACATTTATTTAAATATTGTTTTATTTATTATATATTTATTTGTTTATTTAATTATTTAATTATTTATATATATTTTTATTTATATATTTTTAAAGTAATTAAACATTTAAGTTTAATATTTAACATACATTTATCACCGATATTTAAAATATATTATATATTATATACACCATATATTATTATATTAATATATTATATATACAATATAATATTGTTAAATTGTATTATAATTGAAATCTTCCATATGTTTATTTAATTATAATTTATTATTTTCATATATATTTTAAATATAAATTACAAAAATCATAATTGTAAATTTAGTATATTAATTATAAATACAACTATTGTTTATTAATATGAGTGAATAATACATATGAATATATATTATAATATATTAATATATATATTAAAATATAAAAAATAAATAAACTTAAATTACCTTATAAAGTTTATATCATCAATCGCTCATTAAAATTTAATTTATATATAATCTTAACAATTTTAATTTAAATTTATTAATTTGAAAAACTATACACATTATCTATTGAAGAAATATATTAATTAATATATAGAAATATAATATTAATATTATAAAATATTTAATTAATAAATAACAAAAAAAAATTAAATTAAAATTTAAAAAAAAAAAAATAAAATAAATAAATTAAAAAAAAAAAAATAAATAAATATTATATCTATACACAATAATTATTGAAAAAGTAATTAAATACTACTAAATAGTAAAGATGATGATAACAATGAAGTAAAGATAATAAATATTATGTAATAAAAGATTATTATAACTAAATAATGTAATTAAATATCATTTAACTATTTATAATGAATTATAATAATAAAAATTCAATAAAAATAGATAAAGAAATTTGTAACTAATTAAATTATTTCTTTCATCAATTTTGCAACCATCAAATGTTAATGACTATATAATTTTTTTTTGTTTTGCTTTTTTTTTATTTTTATATATTTAATTAAAATAACCCAACAAAAAAAAATAAAGTTAAATATAAATATAAAAGATAGAAATTTTATTAATATTTAAAAAATAGGAAATTTAAAAACAAAAAATTTTCAATCAATGATTCTATAATAATTATGATAAAAAAAAAACAAAATCCTATAAAGGAATAAATCACAAACTTAAAAATATTAATTTTTAAAAAAAAAAAAAAAAAAAAAAAAATACATGATAATAAAAAAAGAACTTTAATACTATATAATACAGAAAGTAACTTTGAACTAGAAATAAAAAAAAGGAATAAAATGTAAAGCATGAAAGAAATATTATTTTTATTCCTATTATTTATTAAAAACTTTAAAAATAATAATAGAATAAAAATGATAATAATAGTATCTAATTTAATGAAATAATGAATCTTTACAAATGTTACTATTTTTAGTTTTAAAATTCTAACCCAGAAAATGTGATGTTATCATTTGGTTAGAAAAAAAATTTTATTTTAAACTATATGTCATATTAAAAATTTTGAATATGTGAAAAATTATTATTAATAATAATAATAATAACAATAATAAAAGACATTACAATTAAAAACATCCATGATTTTTAAATTATTTATTTATATTATAACAAATGGGAAAATTTATAATAATTTTATTTTATTATCTTATATAATTTATTATTTAATATGATTTACAATTTTATTGTATAGTATAAATTATCAAAAGAGAAAAAAATTGAAAAACAAACCTTTTATATAATACATTAAATCATATTTCATTTCAATCTAATAAAGTAGTTTTGTTTAGTTTCTTTATGTAATACCAATGTTTTTAATATAAATTATTTAATTAATATTTAATAAAATGATTTTTCTTTTTTATTAAATAGTAAAAAGTCATGTTTTAATTATAATAAGGGTAACAATATACTTTTATTAAAAAATTAATTCCCATTAAATATAAAATTATTAAAATTAGTTATGTTGTAATAATATCCACTCGACCATCACTTTAATAGTTCTTTTTCAATATTTATATATATTTATCTTCTTGTTTATTTATTAATATTTTCTTAATATAGTTCAAAAAGTTTTAAATGTAGTAAAAAAGTTAAAAAAAAAAAAATGAAAAAATATAATTATATATAAAGAAATTTATTTATATTTTGTGATATTACTGAAATAATAAATATGTAATATAATTAATCTGAATTAATTATATTACTAATATATTAATATTATGTTATATAAAATATTCTAAATAAAATCTCAATGATGTATATATTTCTGGCAATATAGTATAATATATATAATAATAAACAATTTTTAATGTATAATAATAATATCAAAAAATATTATTTTATGGTTTATTAATGTAATTTATTCTTGTTTATTATTCAATTAAATAATTTTAGTTTATTTCATATGCTTTATACATAAGAATTTATATTATTTTTTTTTCTAATCAAATAATAAAAATAATATAAATAATTAATAATTACTTGTTATATATTTATAAGTCTTAAATATATAATAATTATCCAATGTATTTGATCTATTAATAAGGTTAGTATATACTAACCCAAAAAAATATAAATTATTGTTATGTGTGTTTTTTCTTTTTTTTTAATATAATTATATATATATTACCACAATTATATTTATAAATTATATTTATGTACTAATTGTTTATAGATATAAAATTCAAACAAAAAAGGAAGAATAAAAATATTAAAAATATTAAAAAAAAAAATATTAAAAAACAAGTAATATACACTTCTAACCTCTCCCATTATAAAATGAGATTTAAATATAGTGTACAAAGAATAAATAAAAAAATAAATAAATAAAATTAATTAAATCATATCTCATGTTACACAAATAGATAAATTAATTTTTTTTTTGCTTTATCTTCAACATTTTTTTTTAATATAAATAGTTTTTTTTTTTTTTTGGAAACTTCATTATTTTATTTTACTGATCCTTAATATATCAATATTTTATTATGATTTTAAATTCAATTACCATATATTTTTTACAAATATCATGATAAATTATTTTATTATTTAGTAACATTTTTAGTTTACTGATCATTAATATCAATATTTTATAATTATATATTTAATTACCATTACCATATATTTTTTTGATAAATAATTTTATTTAAAATCATTTTAAATAGTAAAAATATTAATTATTATATTAATCAAATATTGGTTTTTAATTGTTATGTAAAAATTATTATAATTTTTTTAACACAAAAAAAAACATAAAATAATAATATTATAAATAACAATAAATACTACATTATACACACTACCATTAACACTAAATTTTAATAACACAAAAAATAGAATTTTTTTTATGTTTTATGTTTTTTATTTATTTAAGATTTCTCAAATTAAAGTTTTGATTAATATTCTCAAAACAATAATTTTTTTTTTAATTTTTTTTTAAATTTTTTTTAAAAAAGAGAATATATTAATTAAACAGTTGTGTTCTCATAGCTTACTCCCCAAAATTTAGCTAGAGGCTTCTAAGTCTTCCTTTTCAGAACTAGCTGGAATATAGACTAAGAATGCAGTACAGTCATCGTAACGTTGACGTGGTTCGTAAAGTTCAAGGTTATTTTCACGTTTAACTAACTTAGAAGTAACTTTGTTTAAAAGTTCTTCACTAACTTCAGATTCTTCATTTAATTGCTTGCTAATATAACTCATAACTTTTTCATTTTGCTTTTCTGTTTCTTGCCAGTTTAAGTGGTCCCAAATACCATCGGTAGCGATAAGAAGCATATTATCAACAGATTTATCAATCTTAACAACTGATACATCTGGACGACAAGATATAACAGCTGGTTCAATCTTGAAGAGAAGATCTCCCATTGAACCACCCATATTAAGTGTCATCAAATGGTTAATACCTAATTCTTCAATACGCTTATTAGATGGACGGTAAATACGGGTACCAACAAGTTCTGGGTAAGTGACCATACCTCTCTTTTCGAAAGGTTCAATATTTGGTCTCTTACGTGGAATACCTCCTGATGAAAGGAATATACCTCCATTATTTGAAACATTATAAGCTTTTTCTGGATGATCAGGACTCTGATCAAGAGATGAAAAGACTGGATAATATTCATATGTCTTTTTATGTAAGAAATGAGTTTTTTCCCTTTTTGATCCTAAGACAGTTCTTGAATCACCGGTATTAGCATTTATTAAATAGCCATCATATATTATATTTACAATAAGAGTGCAACCATCATCTACTGGTTTTTTACCTTGTCTTCCATTTCTATTATATTCTTCATATTCTTTTACTTTCTCATCACAGAATTGTTTATCTAGTGATATGAAAGTATCAGTTATTATATTTCTTAATTCAACTTCTTGTTCTGGATTAGATAAATTCCAATCTTTATCTTCCATAACCTTAAAACAAGCGGCACAAGCTCTTGCAAGGAAAATTTGCGGAGCTTCATGGCCACCGTGTCCATCGGCTAATATATACATTTTTATTGTTTTACCATTTATTGGATGTATTCTTGAAAAGGAATTTTCATTTCTATGTGGCCAATGCATATCTTCACATTTTTCATGTAGATTGGTTTTTTCACCATTTCTTTTACGATAACCCTGTTCATTGGTTACAGACCATACTATTCCTATTGGTGGAACCTCACTATCTTTGTTGCAAAGGGTATTTGTTGAATCCGATTTAACTATAAAAGCACCATTTTTATTACAAAAGTCCTTTAAAAGGAATTTTTTTGGACTACCATATTTTATTTCAAGTTCCTCCTCTTTTTCATTCAGTTTCTGAACGTCAAAGAGTTCTGGTGTGTTTGTGTATGAATCAATTGCAGTCATTTTTTTTTAAAAGATTTTGTATTATTTTTTTTATTTTAATTTCAAAATTTAATTTGTTTAATAAAATTTTTATTATTTTGTTTTTTAATAAATAATACTATTTTGCTTTTTGTAACTTTTTATTTGGTATTTTTGCTTTTTGTACCTTTTTATTTGGTATTTTTGCTTTTTGTACCTTTTTATTTAGTATTTTTGCTTTTGTAACTTTATTATTTGGTATTTTTGCTTTTTTTTTTTGGTATATTTTTTTTTACAACTAGATTTTTTAGCTAAATTTTGGGGGGATTTTTACTATTTTTTTTTATTCTTTTTGTTTTATTAAAATTCTCTTTTTTCCCCTATATTACCCTGTAATATAAGACACACCTTTAATAATTTTAAGGATGAGTTTATAAAAATTTGAAATTTTTTACTCTTTATATACTTTTTCAATCCTTTAATATTTAATAATTGAACATATTTAATTAATAATAATTAATATAAATAATTCTTAAAATAATATATAATATAATATAAAACAATTAAATCTATAATTAGCTATAATTTTTAAAAATTATTTGATTCTAAAAATATTAGATTTTTATTATTATTATAATTTCATTAATAATTACTATAATTAACTAAATTTATTAATTTTTAAAAAAATACATTTATATATATTTTTTTGACTAAATAGATTATAATACATTATTAATTATCAAATGAATAAATAAATTTAAACATAAAATTATTATATTTATTATAAACGTGTTAAGATATAATGAAGAAAATTTTATTAAAAGATGATATTAATTTATTAAATATTTATTTTTCTAATATAAATAAGTTATTTATTATAATTAAAATTTATAAAAAAATTGATAAAAATTATTAGTAAACAATATTAAAAGTAAATTTAGAATTTTGTATAACAATACATTCTATTTTAAAATTTTAAAATATTTGATTAAAATAATATAAAAATTTAATAAAAAGAATGAAACAAAAAATAATAAATAAATGAATAAATAACTAACTAACTAACTAACTAACTAACTAACTAAATAAATAAATAAATAAATAAATAAATAAATAAATAAATAAATAAATAAATAAATAAATAAATAAATAAATAAATAAATAAATAAATAAATAAATAAATAAATAAATAAATAACAAAAAATTTTAGTTGTATAAATATCTAAATACTTTTATATTTTTATATTAAATTTAAAATCTATATTTATCCACATATAATAATAATGAATGTCAATATACGAATATGTATTAAAAATTGAAATTAAATAGTAAAATAAATAAATAAATAAATAAATAAATAAATAAATAAATAAATAAATAAATCCTTTTATATTTTATCTTTTGGTTTTTGATTATATTAAATATAACTAACATATTTGTATTTTACTTTTTTTGTTTTTATTAAGTGTATAATATATATATTCTTTGTTTGAATAATTGTAAAATATAAATAAATAAATATTATACATATAAATTTATGTACTTTTTTTGAATAAATAAAGCATTTACATGTTTGAATAATTTTTTTTTATCTTTATAAATATTATATTGAAGCATAGAAGTTAAAATATATATATATATATATATGTATATGGTAAATATCTTTTTGTTTTAATGCTTATATAATAAACTTTTTATTAGAAAAAAAAAAAGATAATTTAATCTTTTTTAAAAAAATATATATAATATAAAAATGATTGGTTAAATCAATTATTTAATCCATTATATAATTATTATATATATAATTTTCATTATTTATTTATTTTATTTATTCAATAAAAAATTAATTAAAGTTCCATTTTATATATATATATATATAAGTATGGAACTTTCAATATATAACACTTCATATTATAGATAATACATCTATAACATTTATAAATAATAATAATATTTTTTTTTCAATTATTATAATATATCATTAAAATAATTCTTCTAGTAAAAGATAATAATTTATTCTTTTATAATCAGGTTGAATATTTAAAACATCAAATAATTTATTTGGATTAAAATCAGGATATATTTTTCCTCCAAAAGTTCCATTGAAATTATTTTTTAAGCTTTTGTAACATAAAGCAATATCATACCATTTATCACATATTCCACTATCACCAAGATCAACAAAACCTGTTATTTTATCATCCTTTAAAAAAATATTTGGGAGGCAAAAATCACCATGTGAAAATACTAGTTCATTATCTTCAGGTTTATTTTCTTCAAGCCATAGTAGAAGCTCTTCTGGATTTTTAAAAGTATTACCAACATTATCATTAAATTCTTTTAAATCAATAAGATGATTTTCAACTCTTATTCTTGCTTCTTTAAGTTTAGAATTGATATCTTTAATTCTTGGGCAATCTTTAATATTAATATTCCATAATAAATTAAATGCCTCTCCTAATAATTTTAATAACAATTCAGAATTATCGAGATAATAATCATCACAAGACATTTTCCCATTAATTTTACTCATTAATAGATAGCTTTTATTTTCAAATATTTCATGATAAATAATATTTGGTACAGGTAATTTCCCTTTTAACCATTTAATTACATTAACTGTTTCTACTGTCTGAGATATATCATCTTCAATTTTTAAAACCATATTATTATAAATATAGATTGTACTATTTGAAAGTCCAACATTGTCTTTTTCAAATTCTTTTTGTTCTATATATTTTTTTATATTTTCTGGAAGTTTATTCATATTGTTCATTGTTTAATATATTAATATTATTTTGAAATGTTATATTTTATTTTTATTAATATTAATTTTATTTTTTTATTAGTAACTTAATTATTATCATTTATTATTATTATTATTTATTATTACTATTATTTATTATTAGTTATTATAAATTATATTGGAAACTTAATTTATATTAAAATTTGATAATTATAATAACTATTAAATTAATTTTATTTTATTTTTTTTTATTAAAAAAAAAAAACACAAAACTTTATATTTATATAAATTACAAAATAATACAAAAATTTATATATATATTATTTTATATCATGATAAATAATATTCTAAACCAAATTAATTTAATAAATATATACAATAAAACATAATATTAAATTCCTACTATTGTTTCAATTTTTCCATAATAAAAAAATAATATTAAAAGAAATTTAAAATTTAAACCTTTCTTAAAAATTTTAAAAAAAAGAAAAGAAAAAGAAGAGAAAAAATATAGAAAAAAATAAAAGAAAATAATAATAAGAGATATTTAAAAGTAAAATCTTTCTTAAAAATTAAATAAAAAAAAAGAAAATATAGAAAAAAGAAAAAAAAAAGAAAAAAGGAAAAAAGGAAAAAAGGAAAAAAAAAAAAAAAAAAAAAACTATTAAAATGGACATATAAAGTGCCAATATAAATTTCTTATAAAATAAATGTTAAATAAAAATAAATATATTTAAAAATAAAAAATAAAAAACCTTTTTTTATATATAAATTATCTTAAAAGTATCTTAAAAGTATCGTATTTAAAAAAAGAATTAATGGAAAAAATTAAAAAAGTGAATTTAATACTATTATTTATAATAATATTTATAATACCCAAGATTAAATGTGATTTATCAGACTTTCCAGTATGTAAAACTTGTAAAATTACAGGAGAAGGGTCATATGATAAAGATGTTAAATTTGGATGGGAAAATGAACAAGTAAAAAATAATTATGAATAATTATATATACTAAATAATGTATTTTATCAGTTGGATATAATATTTATTAATTATATTTAAATATAGTCTTGTATAATTGATAAAAATAAATGTAAAAATATAATGGATTTGGGATATTGTCTTGGATATACAGTTTCATATGAAAGCATGGGAACATCGTATGGAATAGAAAATGATAAAGTATGTAAGAAAGCGAATAAATTATAGAATAAAACTATAAAACAAACAAAAAAAAATTGTATAAAATTAATTAATTTTAATGAAATGATGAAAATATATATATTATATTAATAGACTTGTATTATAGATCCTATATCAAAAAATTACACAATATGTAAAGGATGTAATATTGTAAATGAAGAGCCAAGTCATTCTTGGGGAAATGAAAATAATAAAGTAATTAATTATATCAATTAATTATATATAATAAATATATTTTCTTGTTAATTAATATTTATGGTTTTTTTAATTATATAATAATAGACTTGTCTCATAGATATGTATATATGTAAAAAAGATACAATTGGTGACAGATCATATCCATATTTTCTATTTTTATTTGATTTTGTAAGTAATAATTTAAGAATAAAGTGAAATAATAAAACAAAATAAAATAAAATAAATAGTAAGATAAGATATATATTGAACTATATAAAAATATAATAAAATATAAAATAAAGTAAAGTAAAATAAAATAAAAATAAAAATAAAGATAAAAATAAATAAAAATAAAAAATAAAATAAAATTAAAAATAAAATAAAATAAAATAATAAATAATAATATAAAAGAAAAAAAAAATTAAATAGGTTATATAAAAAAAAATTTTTTTAATTAATATAAAACAATCTATATATTAATATTAGGGTCTGGTTTTCCTTATATCATGGACTGTATTCAAATATCTATAAAATAAACCCCCATAGATTTTTCTTATATATACGTTATTTTTTTCACTAATAATTTTATATGTTAAATAATTTAATAATAGAATGATTATATAACAAATACAAGAAATAACTTTAATAATATAAATATCATTTACAAAATATTTTACAATAGAACTAGAATAATTTTGAAATTTTAATCATTCATAGAATAATACTTTTTAAAAAATTAACTTTTTCCCATTAATCATAAATAATTCTATATTTTAATATAACTTAAAAAATTGTATATTAATTACAGAAAAATCTTTTTAAATATTTTCATTATAGATTTCATAAAGAATAAAAAGCTATTATACCAAATCAATTATGGAAACATAATATTTAAAAAGAATTGTAATACTATTATCATAGTAACATAATATTTAAAAATAATTATTGTACTATAATTAAACATAAGAAAGAGTCATTATATCTATTTATTTAAGAATACAATAATTAAATAAAAAAAAAAATTACATGATTATCAAATGATTTTCATAATAATTATTATCTTATAATTTTTTTTTCTTACAAAGTTTAATATTTGTATATATTATTTGTTACGTTTTATGAATTATAAAAGTGATAAATACTTAATTAATTAAATAATAATTATTAGTATTTATTTAATCTGAACAATTAATATATATATATAAATGTATTCTACTTGTAAAAGTATTTAATTGATATAAATATTAAATGATACATAAGTATAATAAATAGTACAAATATTTTAATTATTAAAGAAAAAAACATTTTTTACAAATATTATTGTTTAAAAAAATTTCTTTTCTTCGATTAAAAAACTTTTCGTTTATTTGGATGTATTACAGCAATTCTTTCAAAGAGAATTTTTTGAAATTGGAAATAAATAATATATATAATTATTAAAAATGTTTATTTATTTATTTATTTATTTATTTATTTATTTATTAATTTATTTAGAATTGTTTTTTTTTTAAATTTTAAAAAATTATAACTATTTTAAGCCAATCATTTTTAAGAATATTATTCAAAATAGATCTAATACATAATATACTTAATATAAGTAATATATGAATTTTATTAAAAACAATACATTGTAATATATTATTTTTTTTTAAAAAAAAATAATAGGTAGTAAAAATTATACAAGATAATAACAAAAATTTTAATTATAATAATATTAATTTATAAAATATTCATTTTTCATTACTTAAAAAAAAAAGCAAAAAATAAAAATATTTATAAATTTATTTTAAAAGCAAAATAATAATGAATTACTAAAGAATAAACATATAGAAATTTAAGAAATTATTTTTTGCTTTTATTTATAATTAAATTTCATAATATATTTCTTATTTAATAGAAAAATTGAATAGAATTATCAATTATTCAATTTTATTAAATTCTTCCCCAATATTAATCCCTAATTTAATTTCTCATACTTTATGAATATAAACAATTAAAAATATTTTCAATATAATAATAATAAATATTATATAACAGGAAAAAAAAAAAAAAAAAAAAAAAAAAAAAAGAAAAGAAAAGAAAAAAAAAAAGAAAAATGTACAGATCTGAGGCTAGAGCTATTGCACAAAGTTGGACTGCACCAAATTTAGATTTAAATCTTACCGAGCCAATTAGTAGTACTACTAATTCTGTTGCCGAAGCTGTAGTACCTGAAGTTATAAATGATAATGCATCAAAAATGGTTAGAGATGTTGTTGCTCCAACAACAGAAATTGCTTCAAAAGCAGCTGGTTCAGCATTAAATTATAAACAAATATCTGCTATTTTAGCTACTTCAGCATTTATTGCTACAGCATACAATGTTTATAAAAATCCAGAAATACTATCAAATATTAAAGTTTTATTAAATTCACCAAAAAAAACTAAAAAGAAAAGTAAAAGAAAGTCTAAGAGTTGTAAGTTAAAAATTATTTTATAAAATTATAAGAATTATTTTCGACATTTCATTAAATTCAATTTATTCAATTTGAAAATATTTTAATTAAAAAAAATTTTTTAATTGAAAATTGAAATTAAGAAATTAAATTTGAATTTCAATATTAATAATTTTTACTTACCATAATTCGTTATTTATACAATTAATTATATCTACATATATATATATATTTATTTTAATTTTAATAATTTAAATATTATAAAATTATTTAAAATTTTTATATAATAAATAACAATATAATAAAATAAAATAATAATAATAATAATAAATAGCTAAAAGTTCAAGTAAAGGAAAGAAAAAGGAAGCTGAAAATGTAATAAATGTAAATGCTACTGATAGTTCTATTCCAGAAAGTAAAATAGATGACATTACTTTACCAGCTAATTATAATTCAAAATTTAGATTATCAGAATCAGAAGTTAAAGAATTAAATCCATTTATTGATGGATTTAATGATGAATCAAGTAAAAAAGAAAAAGAATCAACTGAAAATCCAACTGAAGATGATTTACCACCACCATTAGAAGAAATGAAAGAAGAAAATGATGATGCCAGCCCAAAAGATGAATATCTTAATTTAACTGAAGCTGTAAGTTAAAATAATAATATAAATAAAACAAAATTAAATTAAATTAATAAAAATAAAAATAAAAATAAAAATAATATGAAATGAAAAAAAAAAAAAAATTTAACAAATAATTAATTTATAAATAAAACTTTTTATATTATTATATTAATATTTATATAAATTAATAAACAATAGGAACGTAAAGATTTAGCTAAAAAGGCAAAGGATGAAGGAAATAAATTATTCCAATCTAAAAAATATAATAAAGGTATAATTATTGTTAACTTTATTTATTATATATTTTTAATATAATGATTGTTCATAAATATAATTCACTTAAAATAAAATAAAGAAAGATATGACATTTTATAAAATTTATTGAGTATTAAATATAATTTATATTATTTATTGTTTTATAAAAAAAAAATTATATATATATATACAGCTATAAAACAATATACAAAAGCTATTGAACTTTATCCAGATAGCGTTTATTATGGAAACAGAGCTGCTTGTTATAATAATTTAGGTAAAATGGATGAAGTTATTGCTGATTGTACTGAAGGTAATTAAATTATTTAAAAATAATTAATAATCTTAATTATAATAAAAAATAATATAATCAAAAAATAAAAAAATTATTAAATTATTAAATTAATATATATTTATATACCCTTATTAATATCGAAATAATATGAATAAATAATATAATCAGCTTTAAAATTAAATCCAAATTATATTAAAGCTTTAAAAAGAAGAGCTCAAGCATATGAAAAAGTTAAAAATTTAGAACAAGCTTTAAATGATTATACTGCTTTATGTATTTTAGATGAATTTTCTGATAATTCTATTGTTACTGCCAATGAAACAGTATTAAAAAATTATGCTGAAGAAGTAACTAATGAAATTATTAAAAATAGAAAGCCAAAACTTCCATCTGATACTTTCATTACAACTTATTTAGATTCATTTAGAAGTAAGTTATCTATAATATATATATATATATATTATATTTTATTATTTCTTTTTTTTTTTTTTTTATTATTATTATTATTATTATTATTATTATTATTATTATTATTATTATTATTATTTGTAATACAAGTTATTATTATTAGTTTAATAATTTAAAAATAAATTGTATTAATATTTTTATAATTTATAATTTATAATTTATAAAAAAAAAAAAAATAATAATTATTATTTAATAGCTAAACAAGAATATTATGATGAATCAAATACTAGTGTATGGAATGAAGAACAAGGTGAATCACTTTTCTTAGATGCTATAGAAAATACTAAATTAAAGAATTATAAAACTGCTTCAGAACAAGTTGATCATGCTCTTCAAGCTGGAATTAAAAATAATAAGATGAAAGCTGGAGCTCTTCGTTTAAGAGGTACTTATCTTTATTTAGCTAATTCAATGGATGAAGCTATTGCTGATTTAGAAGAATCATTAAAACTTGATCCAGAAAATATTCAAACTCATATTAAATTAGCTTCATGTTTATTAGAAAAGGGTGAACTTGAACCATCATTAGAATTATTCGATAGAGCAGCTATGATTTCATCTGATGATCCAGATCTTTATTATCATAGAGCTCATATTAAATTCATGTTAACTCAATATGATGATGCTATTGAAGATTATAAAAAGAGTGCTGAATTAGATCCAACATTTGTCTTTTGTTATATTCAACAAGGTGTTGCTTATTACCGTAATGGATCTACTCCAACCGCTATTAAAATATTTGAAGATGCTAGTAAGAAATTCCCTAATTCACCAGATTTACATAATTATTATGGTGAAATTTTAATGGACTTACAAAGATTTGATGATGCTATGAATGAATTTGATAAAGCATCTAAAGTTGCACCACAACTTCCATTTTCTTATGTTAATAAAGCTATATTATATCAACAAAAAGTGGATCTTCTTAATTCTGAAAAGTTTGTTAGAAAAGCTCTTGAAGTTGATCCAGATTGTGATATTGCTCATGTTCATTTAGCACAAATTTGTTTACAAAAGCATGATATTGCTGAAGCTGTAGAAGAATATAGTAAAGCTATTGAAGTAGCAAGAACTAATATGGACTTACAACAAGCAGTAATGTGTAGAGAAGCTGCTAAAGCCCAACTTGATGTAATTAAAAAATACCCAGATATTAAAGAAAAATTCTTCAAATAAATAATAAAAAGATAGAATAATAATAAATCATAAATTATATATAATATAATAAAATAATAAAGAAAAAATAATAATAATAATAAAATAAATAATTATAATAAATAGATAATAAAAAAATAAAATTTGATAATAAAATATATATAAAAAAAATAATACTACTAAAACTAAATAATAAATAAATATAATAAATATAATAAATAATATTAACAATATATTTATAATTTATAGAAAATAAAAATAAAAATAAAAACAAAACAAAAAAAAAAAAATAAAATAAAAATAAATAAATAAAATAAATAAAAAAAAAATATAAAAAAAAAAAATATAAAAAAAAAAATAAAAAAGATATAATATATATATATATAATTATATATATACAATTTTTATGTATTTTTAATTATTTATTAATTAATAATCATTTTATATTTTTAAATATTATTAAGATATTATTTAATATTAATTTTATTTTATTTTTGATTTATTTTGAAATGATTCTTTTTTTTATTTATTTATTTTTATTATATATTTGTTTAAATTGATATAAATAAAATACTAAAATGTGTTTTTTTTATTATAATGTAATAATTATTTAATAAAAAAGAATAAAAAAAATTAAAAACTTAAAATAGAGAAAAAAAAATTAAAAAAGTTGTTACATTAAAAAAAGAAATTCATTATAATTATTATTATTATTATTTATATAAAAATAATTTTTTTATTTTGATAAATTATAAATAAATATATTTTTATATTAAAATTTTTTTTTTTTTTTTTTTTTTAAATTTAAATTTAAATTTAAATAATAAATGGACTGATATCAACAACAGAATTTGGATTTCTATCTAATAAATAAATAGCTGATTTTCTAATAGCATCTAAGAATATTTCAAGAGTATTAGATAATTCGAATTGATCACAAAATTGTGATGCAACATCATTTACTAAATCAAAACTCTTCTTAAGATTTCTATAATATAATAAAAATAATAAAATATTTAATTAATAAATATATTAAATAATATTAAATATAAGATTGTTCGAAATTATATATAAAACTTACTCTGGTATTATATCTTTAGTTTCAAAGTATATATTATGTAACCATAAAAATATTTGTGGAATATATATATTTTGAATAGTTCTTCTCTTAATTAAACTATCTTGATCAGTATATTCTACACCTTCCATAGCATTATCTTTTTTATATATTATTCAAAAAATTATTTAAGAATATACAAAATTATAACACACATAATATAATTAATATTACGTATATATATATATATATATATATTTATATTTATCTATTATGCATTTTTTAATTATATATTTAATATACCATCTTGAATTTCTGGAGTTTTATTTGGTTTTACTATATTTACTAATAATAATATAGCAGTATTTAATAATTGTTCAGCTTCTTTAGTCTTTTCCTATAAATTTTAAAATAATATGTAAAATGAAAATTTAATATGGTATATTTAAATAAATTAAATAAATATATCGTTATTATTTTCATGATTCAATTATTGTAAATTTGTTAAATAATTACAATTATTTGAGTTTTCCATTCATCTTCTTTGATAGATTTTCTATTATTTTAATATTATAATATTTATAATAATAATAATAATAATAATAATAAATATTGATATAAGTTTAATTAATTTTAATACATATATATTTATTTAATATATAATTTACATTTGTAAATAAAAATATATAATAATAAATCTATAAATTATTTCAAATCTACTAACTTTTCATCTGGTTTATGGTCCATTGCGTTCTTCCAAGAAATATATGAATTGTAAGCATCAATCAAACCACAATAAGCAATACTTTCACTCATAATTATATCATTTTCTTCTTTACTGTCATCGAGTTTACATTGAATTGAATTCATATTTAATATAAAATTAAATAATTCTTGGGCAGCAGCTAATTTTCCAGTTCCTATTAAATTAATATAAATTTAATATAAAAAAAAAATAATTATAAATAATAATACAATATAATTATATAAGAATTATATTATATAAATAAAGAAAAAAAAAAAAAATAACTATTGATATTAATTACCTAAAAAGTATCTATATAATCTATTACTTTGTATGAAAAATTCTTTTACTAAAGATACTTCAAATGTTAACCATTCTAAAGTATGTATTTTAGCAATATCAGAATTTGTAACAACTGAAGTAGACATATTCTTAAATATTGAATTATCTATTTCTTTTGGGAATGTTTCCTATTTGATATTATTAAAATAATTAAAAATTAATATTATTATTAACATATTATAATTAATATATATATATATATATTAAGCAATAATTATAATAAATAAATAAATAAATAAATAAATAAATAAAAATTTACCTCTAAATCACTTAAAGATGAATTTACTGTAACAGTACATATTGAAGCTGTATCTAAACCATGTAATTGACCAAGTTTAATATATTCTTTCTTAATATGGGCTGGTTCATCAATAGCTATATTAATGAATAAATATTTATTTATTACAAATAAAAATTTAATTATTAAATATTAATATAAATACATATATATATATATATATATATATATATAATATATTGAAATATTTTTTTTTACTTTTTAATAATGAAACATATGATTTAATTTGATTTTCATTAGTTAAATGAGAAGCATATCCTGCAACGAGTGTTCTCTATATTATATATATATATATAAAATAATAATAATAATAATAATAAAATTTTTGTTATCACATGATTAATATATGAATTTTTAACCATTATAATACAAGAAACAAAAATATAATTAAAAATTATAAAATATAAGAATAATAATAAAAATATTACCTTTTTATATTTAATTAATGAATCAATATATGCTGTAATAATATATTCTGATTCTTTTTCTGGATAAGATATACCAGAATTTTTTAAAAGAAGAATAAAGTGAACAAAGAAACGTAATAAATCTGTATTAACAGGAGTTCTTTAAAATACAAATATATAATAAAAAAAATAAATAAATAAAAAGATTAATATTACATTTATGTATTAATATTAATAAATAATTTAAATATATGGTTTATTTTTTTATTATATATACCCTATGATAGTTTCTGATTCTTCAAGTTGTTTCTTAAAATGAATAATCATTTCATCATATTTATTTAATATAATCATTTTTTGAATATAATGAAATGGTTCTGCAGCTGATTTTCTGTTTTAATTCAATAATAAAATAAATATAATATGTGTTAATATTAAATATATATATAAATATATATATATATTTAATATTAAATATAAAAATAATTTAATTTTTTTATATATACCTAATTTTTTCATTTTCATTTTTCAAAAGGGAATCAAAAATTGATTCAGTTGATTCAGGTATAAGTGGATCTTCTATTAAATATAAATCAGCTTCATCATTATCTTCTGCAACATATCTAGCAGATGCTTTGAAACCCTGATAAAAATATATATATTATCATTTATTTAATTTTTGATAATATATATAATAATAAATAAATGTAATAATAATAATAATAATGTATAATGTCATTTAAATTAATTATTTATTTATATTAAATATACCTTGCTAAGTTCACTTTCTAAATAAGAATTATAATAAACCCAAAGATAATCTTCCCATGTTTTGCATACAGGTAATGCCTTTAATTAATATATTTATTATAAATATTCATTTATTTAAATTTAGTATTGAATATATTATTATTCGATTTGTTTTTTTATTTGTTAATTTGTGTATTATATAATAATATTATTATATAATTATATATTATTGTACATACATTCTTAACAGTACCAGACATTACTGAATAAATAGCTCTTTCATGTGAGCAGTATTTTTCCTAATATATAATAAAATTATTATAAATTATTTGTTAATATTAACAATTTCTACATTGATGACGTTGTTTGTTTTGAAGCCTTATTTTTTATGAATATAATCCAATTATTATAATTAAATTAAATTTATTATGTATTATTTGAATCAATAGTTAATGAATTAAACATAATTACTTCATTTGAAAGCTTATAACAAAGAGATTTCCATAAATCACGATTTCTATTACCAGAAGCTATATCATTAACTTCTTCTTTATCTTTATTATAATAAAAATTTGATATATTTATATATATATCAAAAAATTTCATATTAATATTTTTTTTTAAATTATATTTTAAATATTTAAAAATTATATCATTTATTATATTATCAAATATTATTAAATATTTATAAAAATTATTATATTATTATAATTCTTATATGATAAAAAAAAAAAAAAAATAGATATATCATACCATAATTTGGATCTGCCCATAACAAAGTTCCTCTTAAACTAGCACCTTTCCATGGTTGTCCACATTGTTCACAATATTCAATAGCATCTGCTAATTTTCCCCTTCTAATTAATTCATAAATTACTTTAGATAATTTTTCATCAAATTCCTTTAATAATGATTAAAATCGACATTTCAATAATAAATGTAAAAATGTTTTTGTTTTTGTTTTTGTATTTAAGATTATAATAAATTATATATATATATATAATAAAAAAAATAAATTATAAATTATATAACAATAATAATAATAATGATATATATTTAATAAATAATGAATAATGAAATAAACTTAAAATTATATTATTAAATATATTTTAGAAATATATAGAAATAACTACGTGATCATTCTTATCAGGTTCTAATGATAATTTATGTTGTTCATTATTTATAATGTTTTTAGATGGATTATTTATTGAAATTAGATTTTCTTTCTTTAAAGATGGAATAGAATAAGGTGAACAAATATCTTGTAACCATTCTCTTACAGTCTATAAAAAATTTAAAATAATTTAAAATATATATGAATATTTTGAAATGTTTTTCTTTTTTCTTATCTTTTTTATTTTTTTCTCAATTATATATTTATATTTTGATTATTATGAATATTTCTTAATATCTCCTCAATGGATAATATTTTATTTAAAATGAATCATACCCAAACTTTTGTTAATTCTTCATTTTGAAGGTATTGTGAAGCAAAAGATGCATCACTAATATATGGGTCTTCCATATAGCAAATATCAGGTTCACCGATAGATTTGCAATGTCTAATTATTTATAATAAAAATTGATAATTTTAATATAACTTTAAATTTATAAAAATAATAATATTTCTTCGAAAGAATCGCTGATAAACAACTATTGATGAAAGTATTTAATACCTATTTAATATTTGAATTAATTTCCAAGTATTTAATTCTAATTTTTCATTAAGTAATTCTGCTGAATCATAAAATTGAATAGAATTTGAATTTTTTGTCAAATATTTTATTCTATTAAAAAATAATAAGAAAAAAAATATTAATGACAATTAAAAATTATATTAAAATATGTAATAAAGATGTAAAATACTAATTTAATTCAACATTTGGAATTTTGTTATAATTATCCATTTAATTCAAAAAAAAAATATATATATATATATATTAAAATTTTCCAGAATTTTACCTTTTTTGACAAATACTGATATATTTTTCTGTTATGATGTCAACATTATTTTTATATGAAATAAATGCATCATGAAATTCCTCTAAAGTCCCTTTTAATTCTTTACTCATCTAAGATATTATTTAATATAATGATTAAATTTTATAAATAAATTAATATCACTTGCAAATAAATATATATATATATTTATATATAAATAAAAAAAAAATTATATTTATATATTATGATTATTTTTTATATTCTTTTAAAAATATAATTACTTTTTTATTATTATTATTTTTTGGAACAAAAAAAAAAAAGAAAAGAAAAAAATAAAAAATTATTACATATAATTTAAAAAAATTTAATATACAATACTAAATTCCATAACCTAACCTAAATATAATTATTCAATTTGCTATTATTCCTTAAAACTACTAATTACTATTGAAATATATATTACTACTAATATATTCATAAAAAAATGAAATCTACAAAAATTAAAAAATTTTTTTTTTTTATTTTTGTATTTAACCCTTATCATAAATACTTATTAGTATTTTTTTTTTTTTTTATCATTTACCTATTTTTATAAAGAAAATTATCAAAAATTTTATAATGGATTTAATAATAAAAAAGTTTGATGAATTAACAAATAAAGAACTTTATGAATTACTAAAAATAAGACAAGAAATTTTTGTTGTAGAACAAAATTGTCCATACATGGATATAGATGGTTTAGATTATCAATCAATTCATATATTTAATTGGAATGAAAAAGATAGAATATCATCATATTTACGTGTATTTATGCGTGATTCAGAGAATAAAGTTGCACAAATTGGACGAGTTGTTACTTTAGAACATGGTAAAGGTTTAGGTGGAAAAATATTACATAAAAGAGTAGAAGTTGCAATTCAACAGCTTCATGCAAAAAAAATATATCTAGAAGCCCAAACATATGCCATTGGATTTTATGAAAGAGAAGGATTTAAAGTAGTATCTGAACCATTCTTGGAGGACGATATTCCTCATGTAAAAATGGAAAAAATAATCTGAAAAAAAAAATAATAATAATAATATATAAAAGGAGTAGAAATTACGATTCAACAACTTTAAGGGTAAATATATAAGATTTTATGAAAGAGAAAAATTTATAATAGTAGAAATCCTTTATTAGGAGGTGATGTTCCTCATGTAAAAATGGGAAGGAAATCATAGTTTCAATTTATATTAATAAATGGATATAAAGTATTTAAAAAAGAAAAGAAAAATAATAAACTTTTTTTTTTTTCTTATTCAAGAAAGTAAAAACTAACAAATATATATTAATACATTTATAACATTAATATTTTTTTTTCTATTTCGCTATTAAATAAAGTTAATGATAACATTTATTAATTATATTTTATAATTAATAATAGTTATTTATTAAAATTAGATATTTATATTTAAATAATACTATTTTCTTTCCAAAATTTTGAATTTTGTTTATTTTTTTTAATAAATATTTTATTTATTATATATTTCAAAATAATTAATATATACATTGTAATTTTTAAAAAAAAAAAATAACTGATAAAATCTAATACTTAAAATTAAAATTTATATATATTTATTTTAAAATCATCCAAAAAATCTATAAAATTTAATTATATTCAAATAAAAAATTATAGAATTACATATTTGAAATATATATAAATATAAATATAAGATATTTTTATAACACAGTAACATGAATAAAATTTTTGAAAAATTGAAATGTCTAAATTAAAATGTAGAAATTTCATTTAATTTTAATAATTTTTATTGAAATTTGTATTATAACATAATATTCTAATAAATTTTGGCAAACATATAATTACATGATACTTTTTTTTTACCTTGCTAAAGTATGTTAGAGTAATTAGAAAATATACTAATAAAAAATAAGTATTTATTCGATATTTCTTATAAATTCGATGAAAATTCTAAAGGTTCTTTACCTCCAACTTTATTTATTTTAAAAAATAAATATATATAATCAATGTAATATTAAAATTGTTAATTAATTTAACATGTATTATAAATATGGAAAAAAAAAAAAAAAAAGGTATTATTCTAAATGATAAATAATTTATTTTAATATTATATATATATATATATATATTATTCTTTATCAATATTATAATAAAATCTTTTTGAGGAGAAATTTTGATATTACATTGTAAAATAATTCAAATTCAATTAATGAATTTATAATATCAAAGAAAACTCTAAACCGATTTAATAGTCCAAATTTATAGGAAATAAATAAAGTAAAACATAAAAAAAAATATATAACAAGAACAATAAAAATATAAATATATTATATATATATATATAATCAATGTAATATTAAAATTGTTAATTAATTTTACAATTTTAATATTAATTAATTTATATACATATACTTTTATAAGCATACGAATGTGTAAAAAGAAATTTTTTTAAAAAAAAAATGTGTATTATAAATAAAATGTAATTTAAATATATAAATACATAACTAAATAATTAAACAATATTTTAATGATAAAATTTACAATTAACTTTTACCTTGAAATAATATAAAAAATTAACTTTGATTGTTTTTTTTTTATAATTTGAAATCGTTTTAAAATATTAAAATGTTGTTTTAATTTAATATGTTTTAAAATATTATAAAAATATTATTTATTTATTTATTTATTTATTTATTTATTTATTTATTTATTTATTTATTTATTTATTTATTTATTTATTTATTTATTTATTTATTTATTTATTTATTTATTTATTTATTTATTTATTTATTATAAAATATTAGAATTTTTTATAATATTATATATAAAATATTAGAATTTTTTATAATATTATATATAAAATATATAAAACAGAACATTTAATAGAATAAAATATATATTATTATTAATATTTACATACATTTTGTATATTTATATATTTATATATAGATTTTATAGAATTTTTATAATAAGCTAGAATGGCAATGTTTTTATTCTTTTCTTCTTTCATAAAGCATTTCAAAATATAATTTTTTTAATAGTACTTTCCATAAAAGGAATTTATGAATTTTAAATATATAATTAAAAATAATCAATCTTTAAATTTAAAATTTTGGAACGAACAGTACCTAAATAGTTTTCTTTTTGAAAATTTAATTTTTAACAATATATTAATATTGTATTATAATATATTACAAATAAATAGAATATATAAATTTTTTTTAACAATAATAAAAAAAAAGTTAAACCGAGAAACTAAAAAAAAAAAAAAAAAAAAAAAAAAAAAGAATTTATCTCTGATAAAAAAAAACAAATATATAAAAACAATTCAATGAATATAATACTAATATAAATAAATTATAATAAATGCATTTATTTACTATAAATAATAATAAATAGCAATAATATTTTGTATTAAAGCATTAATGAATATATTATGAATTCATTACTGAATTACTAAATTGATTAAAGTTCATTTTTGGTATATAAGTGTTCTGTATATACCGTTGTATATATTATTATTTATTATTATACAATAAAAGTTATATTCATTATTAAGGCATGATAACTATTATTTATTATTAGTATCATTATTATTATTAACTATTCTTTATGAATTATATAATTAGTAGTAGTAGTAATAGTAGTAGTAGTATTTATTTATTTTTTTATTTATGTATGTATTTATTTATTTATTTATTTATTTATTTATTTATTTATTTATTTATTTATTTATTTATTTATTTATTTATTTATTTATTTATTTATTTATTTATTTATTTATTTATTTATTTATTCATTCATTCATTCATTTATTTACTTCTATCAATTCCTTATTATAAAATATTATAAAATGTAATTGAATTGAATTTATTGGTCCATACTGTTAAATTATAATATATTTATAATAAATAAAATATAAATGGATTTTACTCATTATTATATATTATAATACATTGATTATTGTTAAAAAAAAAAAAAAAAAAAGAAAAAAGATAAAAAAAAATTTATTTATTTTTCAAATATGTTAATTATATTAAAGTATATTTCTTCTTAATACTACTATAAATGGATATATATATATAAATTTAAATTTAAATTTTAGTTGTAATATATTATATTATATTATATATATTATATTTTATTATATTATATTATATATTATTCATTTTTAAATTTTAAATCCAAATTACATTTTTCATTTTTACTTGTAAATGTATTGTACACCAAAGCAATTCAAATATTATATAAAAGTAAAAAGCAATACTAAACTGATGAAAAATTGTAATAAATAATAAATTTCTTTATAATAATTTCTTTATTATAATATAAAAAAATTTATTTCTAAAAAGAGAAATTTAACTGTTATATAATAAAAGTATGAGTAACATAATTATATTAATAAAAGTATGAGTAACATAATTATATGATAATTCTAATTATTTCTAATTATAAATATTAAAATTACTCATTAATTTTTTATTAATTATTCATATCAATATCAATATCAATCAATTAATAAATGATTTAAATTAATAGAACAAAACTGAAAATAAAGAAAAATAGTAATATTTGAAACAATAAATATATGGTATTATTACCTTTAAAAAAAAAATTAATATATAAATCTTTTATATATATATTAAATAAAAATAATATAATATATATACATAGTTATTTAATTTAAAATTTTTTTCTATTTTACTTTTACTTTTCTTTGCTGATAATATATATAAAATAAAATAATAATGTTAAAATTCAAATCATTTTCTTCATCAATTAAATGAAATAGAGAATTCTAATTATTATATATTAAAATGTTAAAACACTATGATTTATAACTATATTAGGTATTATTTAAAAACTATAAATATATGAATTTTTACTTTTTATACTATGAATATAAAAAAATTTAAAATTATAATGTATAAATATATAAAAAAAAATTGCTAAGAAACTATATTTATAAAGCTGATTTTATTGTCCCTCAAATTTAAATAAAAGAAAAATTACAGAAAATAATGAATAAATAATAATATATGGTGCTAAATAAAACACTTTTTTATATAATATCTTAATTAATTTAGATTTTAAAGAAAATTCAGTTAATTATTAATATTACTACTAGTAAATATAATATTAAAATTCAATAGTATTAATAATTAATAAATATATGGCTAACCTTAGTTAACGAATGTTATACGTTCTATAATAATAATAAAAGATTAAAATAATAGTGAATTTATCCATGATATACATAAACTATATAATTTATATAATTGTTTAATTGTTAATTACAATTATTAATTATAGTTTTAATTTATTTCTATATAAAATTATTAATACATAATTATTTTTTTAAAAAAAAAAAAAAAAATTAATTATTCATTATTAATATTCAAAATATTTATATTATTATATATTTTAATAAAATAATCAATATATTATATAATACATTAATCTATTATATATAACATATTATAAATATAATCTTTTATATTATTATAATATGTTATTGTTAAATAATGTATTACATCATTAAAGTTCTTAAAATTCTATAAAGAAAGAAAAACAAAAAGGTTAAAAAAATTTTAGGTTTAACTATGTAAAGGTTAGATTCTATGAAAGTATAAAAACATCACATCATAAAATAATACCATTAAATAAATACTGTTTTACATAAAAAAAAAAAAAAAAAAAGGCATTTATTCCTAAAAGCCTTTATTTTTTTTAATATTTATTTTTTTTCTTTATATCTTTTTTCATTTTAAAAGGAAAACATATATATATAAGTTTTATTTATTTAAAAATAAAATAAAATAAAATAAAATAATTTACACATTTAAAAATGTATTTAATAATATAAATTTTTAATTAATCTTTTTTTACTTAATACATGATGAAACGAATGATGGATAGTAATGATTTGCTTATATGTTGTATTAATATAAATTTAAAAAAGTTATTAATAAATAAAAAACCTTTAATTAATTAATTTAATTTTTTTTTTTTGGTTTAATAAAGCCATTATAATAATGGTAATTAAAAAGTAAAATAATAAAAAAATATTGAAATAAATAGTTTAGCCTATTATTATTATTTTTATATAGAATTAATATTAATATAATATTTTTATAACAGCCAAGTTAAAGAACCATTTTTCAGATTATTTTCTAGTTATTCTCTAACTATATTATTTATTTATTTATTTATTTATTTATTTATTTTTTATTTATTTATAGTATTTGTTATTTTTTTATTATATATATGCATCAATGTATACATTATGCCAAAAATGATACATCTATTTTACTATTAAGGTTTGACATATTCACTATATAATAACTGAACTACAAATAATTTATAAATAATATATTAATGTCTATATATTTAATATATACATTTCATATATAGAATTATTTTTATTTAGTAAATTTATTTTATAAATATAAATATATATAAGTAATTATAAAATAATTATATATTACATATATTATTTTGAAATTTAAATTTTATATTGAAATCTTTTTTTTTTTTTTTTTTTTTTTTTGATTATTATTCTCCTCATATATTTTAATATATTATAATTAATATAAACAATATATTTTATATATATTTCAACATATTTTTTTTAATATATAATTAAATCAATTAAATATTATATTGTTATATATATTAATGTATTTATAAAAAATTTTTATATTCAGAAATTTAAATAAATTAAAAAACTTTTATACAAATATTAAAAAATAAAGATTTAAATAAATAAATAAATAAATAAATAAATAAATAAATAAATAAATAAATAAATAAATAAGTAAATAAATAAATAAAATTTAAGAATATTTGATTTATTAATATATTTAATAACTCTAAGTAATTAAATAATTATAATTAAATTTATAAATAAATTATATATAAACATTTTTTATTTTGTTTTATATTAAATTTTTTTTAAAAAAAGGAAAAATAAAATAAAATAAAAATAAAAATAAAATAGAACTATATATATATAACGAAAAACGTCCTTTGATGTTTTATTCTTAAAATTTTTTTTTTTTTATTTTTATTTTTATTTTAGTTTTGATAATTTGGTATTTTTTTTTAAATTTATATAATTATTAACTTATATTATAATATATTTTCTTTAAAATTTTTGTTTTTATTATTGAATTAGTAGTGCTTTAATTTATTTGCTTTAAGCATAAACATTTTCATACGTATAAAGATGCAATTTTAAAACTGCTTTTCTTTTTTTCTTTTTTCTTTTTTTTTATTATAAAGAAAGAGAAAAAAAAATTTATCATAGATATTTGCTATTATAATATTTTTTATTTATTTAAACATTACAATAAAGTAAAATATAATAAAAGAAATAAAAATAAAAAAAAAATAATTACTGTAACAATTATAATTTTGAATGTAATAGCAATAATATAAAATAGAAGTAATATATATTATTTTATGTAATATATTTGTCGAAGATATATTATTTTATATATTTTTTTTACTTTTTTATTTATTTTTTTTTGAAAAAATCTTTTATGAAAATTATTATATATTTCATAAAAAATATACCATTAAGAACGTTTTTAAAAAATCATTGATAATTAAAAAAAAAAAAAACAGTATAATATATTTACTGAAGAATTTATATTTCTTGAATATAATATTGATATATACTGTAAATAGTTATATATCAATTATAATAATAGAAAATAAAATTTAATTTTTAAACAACTATTGTAAATTATATATCATTTTTTTATATTCGAAATTTATTTAATATATATATTTTCAAAATGAAATCAATAGGTAAGATTGTTATGTAATAGTTATTAATTAAATTTTTTATAAATGTTTTTAGAAAAGTATAAAAGAAAAAGAAAAATATATATTATTGTAAAAAAAAAAGTTTTATAATAATAATTAATAATATTGATGATGATATTATATATATAATAGAATTTTTTTTTAAGAAGATAATGTTAATATTAAAATAATAATGAATATTTTATATAGTATATAAAATTATTATTATATAATAATGATAAGAGTAAAAAAAAATATATTTATAGAATAGAATTTAATAATTAAAAAAATTATTATAATATTTCATTTATTATTCAAGACTATTAATTAAATATAAATATTTCATTTATATGTTTTAATATTATTATAATAATTATAATATGGTATAAAATGTTTTATTAGATTCTACTTCCACTTCAAAAGGATTTGTAAAGAGAAAAACCGGATTTGGTATAGGTTTATTTAAAACTCATTCACCTCTTTTAACTAAAAATAAGAAAGTTTTAATTTCTCGTCAACTAAAACAAAATAATTCAAATATTAATATTAATGTCAATAATAATATTCTTAAGCCAATAAATAGCAATACAATTAGTAAAATTAATAGTCTTGATAATATCCCATTAAAAAAATTAAATAAAGTTAAGAGATCACCATTGGTTACTATATCTTCACCATCTAACTTATCAAAATCACCTAAGAAAGATATTAATCAAATATTTAAAGATTCATCCAAATTTTTAATACCAATACATAAAAATGGAATAAAAAAGAAGAATGGAATTTCCCATTGGAATCAACGTGAAGGAGTTAAAACTTTAATTATATCTAGTAAAAATAATTCTTTTTCTAATTCTTCTGATGAAGAAAATGACCATCGTATTGCTAGTATTGAAATAAAAACTAAAAATTTATTTGGTTTAAAATCAAAACTTTTAAGTTCAAAATCAAAATTAAAATCAAAATCAAAGTCAAAAGTAAAATTAACAAAACATCATACCAATCATGGAAGTCATCATCATTCCAATTCCAATAGTAGTAGATTATTTCGTTTACAGCAACAACAAGCTACACCTCTTTCCAGTGATGATAGTTCTCGTCGTGAATCTATGCCATCTATGAGTAAAACAACATTAACTTCACCTTTTAATAATTTGCCTTCTCCATTTCAAATGACACCTTCCCCATCAAATATTTCACATTATTATTTACCTCCTCTTTCTGCTACTTTCAATATTCCTTTTGGATCTAGTGGTAATGCGTTAACTCCTTCTGAATCAAATACTTCTCCATTTACACAATTCGAATTTGGAAATGATAATAAAGTTTCAATTTTCCAAGAAGATGATACCCCTTTGATCGAAGAAGATCATGATTATGATAATGAAAATGAAAAAGGTTGTTACCTTCGTCATCAAAGTATATATAATAGATATAAAAATATTAATCTTCAATCACCAACACCAGCTATGACTAAAAAGTCATATTCTTGTTCTAATTTACTTTTTAATATGAAAGAAAAAAATATTTTTAATAATGATAATGATTCAGATTCCTCATTAACTTCACCATACAATTATTTTAAAAATCGTATAGCTATATCACCAAAAAAATCTTCATGTATATTCCCAACGATAAATACTTCCTCAATCCCTACTTCTACTTCTACTTCTACTTCTACTTCTATTTCCAATTCTAATTCTAATTCTGATTCCAATTCCAATTCTGATTCTAATATTAATAACCTTGATACCTTTAATACTATCCCTTCTTTTAGTGGTGATATTAATAAAAAAACAAATGTTGCAATGGTTTCTTCAACACCAAAAGTAACAGAAATCTTTAGTTCTCCTACCCCATCATCATCACCTTCTCCAACACCAAATATTAGTGATGGATCAACTAATAAAATTACCAATTTTATAAGTACATATCAATCTGCTGAAGACTTATTAGTAAGTCCTTCACCTTCTATATTTTCTTTTAAATATCATCAAAATGATAATGATAATGATAATGATAATGATTTTGATGAAATAAATAATTTTAATAATGATTTTGAACGTTCTTCTTCACCTATACCTTCATCACCATTAGCTGCTTTTTCAGAAGAACGTTTTAACACTATTTATAATAATGAATTTTCTGATTTTAAAATTAATAAATGCTCAGATCAATCAGATCTTATTTTAGATTTTATGAAGGATCAATTTGAACATAATTTATTATCACCTACTCCAACTTCTAATCGTATGTTTAGAAGAAGTAAAAGTATGATTGAAGGTTGTAATAATTTCTTTAAATCATTTTCATCAGAAAATACTAATGATAAGGATGGTTATCCTATTATATCTCCAACTCCTGTAGTTCCTAGACGTCGTAAAGCTTTATTTTCTATATCATCTGTTGATTCTATTGCTTCAACTTCTAGTATGAAAAGTGTTGAAGAAGAAGAAGAAGAAGAAGTAGAAGAGGTAGAAGAAGAAGAGGATAATGATAACGATGAAGAAGAAGAAGAAGAAGAAGAAGAAAAAATAGAAATAAATGAAAATGAAAATGAAAATGAAAATATTAATGGTGATGGTTATGAACAAAAAGAAAAGAATCATGATACCAAAATTAAAGATGATTCTAATTCTAATTCCAGTTCTAATTCAACTTCACCAAATTCATTTTCTAAATGTTTCCCAAAACGTATATTACGTACCTATAGTGAATGCTCATTAAAATATCTTAGAAATTGGAAGGATGCCTCTTCTTTTGGTCATGGTGAAAATTCCATTTTACCTTATGATAGTGGTAAAGATTCTTTAAGAAGAATATCAGCTACAACACTTTCAAAACTTTTACAAGGAAAATATAAAGGATTATATGATGAATATCATATTATTGATTGTCGTTTCCCATATGAATATGAAGGAGGTCATATTTGTAATGCAAAAAATATTAATGATCCAGCTGAACTTTATAATTTATTTTTTAATAAAAAGGATTATTCCAAAAATGTTATTATTATTTTCCATTGTGAATTTTCATCTGAACGTGGTCCATGGATGGCTCAATTCTTTAGAAAAGCTGATCGAGAAAAAAATAGATTTTTTTATCCAAGACTTCATTATCCAGAAGTTTATGTTTTAAAAGGAGGTTATAAAGAATTTTATAATAATTATAAAGAATTTTGTAGTCCACAAAAATATGTAGAAATGGCCGATTCTAAATATATTGAACAATGTAAACAACATCGAAAATTATTTAAAAAAGCTAAATCTACCTCTGAACTTTATTATTCATCAAAATATCAACATCATGAGAAAGTTAGTTCTAATTCAACATCAAATAACAACAACATCAATTAATAGTCCCTAATGATACCACTAATCATGATGAAGATATTTATAAAAAAAAAAAACATAAAACAAATAACAAAAACAAAACAAAAAACTTTTTTTTTTTTTAATTTTAATTTTAATTTTAATTTTATAATTATATTTCCAATAAAAAATATTTATTTATACTTTTTTTTTTTAACCGATACCAATTATTAATGAATAATTTAAATTTTAATCAAAAAAAAAAAAAAAAAAATAGAAATGAAAATGAAAATGAAAATAAAAAGATATATATATATATAAATAGAGAAAAAATGACAAAAAAAAAAAAAAAAAAAAAAAGAAAACAAAATGATAAAGTAATATATATACAATATCAATAGACAATCAAACAAAAAAATAAAACTTATTATTATTATTATTATTATTATTATTATATATAAGACCAATAGATAGACAAAGAAACAAATCAAAATATTATTATTATTTATTTATATAATATGAACAGACAAACAAATAAACATATTATTATTATATAGATAAGATTAATAGATAGACAAACAAACAAATAAAACTATTATTATTATTATTATTATATATATATAAGATCAATAGATAGGCAAAGAAACAAATGAAATTATTATTATTATTATTATTATTATTATTATATATTATTATATATAAGACCAATAGATAGATAAAGAACCAAATAAAATTATTATTATTATTATTATATATTATTATATATAAGACCAATAGATAGATAAAAAAACAAATAAAATTATTATTATTATTATTATTATATAAGATCAATAGATAGACAAAGAAATACAATAGATAGACAAAGAAACAAACAACATATTATTTATGTTATTATTATTATTATTATTATTATATAAGATCAATAGATAGACAAAGAAACAAATAAACATATTATTATTATTATATTTAAAATCAACAGACAGACAGACAAACAAATAAACATATTATTGTTATCATATTTAAAATCAACAGACAGACAGACAAACAAATAAACATATTATTATTATTATTATATTAAAAATCAACAGACAGACAAACAAACAAATAAACATATAATTATTATTATTATTATATAAGGTTAACAAATAGACCAACAAACAAACAAGTAGACAAAGATATTATTATTATTATTCTTATTTCTATTATTATTAATATATATAACATCAACAGACAGACAGACAAACAAACGAATAAACATATTATTATTATTATTATTATATAATAATAATATCAACATACAAACAAATGGAACATATTATTATTATTATTATATATAACAAATAAACGTATTATTATTATTATTATCATTATAAATAACGTCAACCGACAGACAGACAGACAAATACATAAATAAACGTATTATTACTATTATTATTATTATTATTATTATTATTATATAACATCAACAGACAGACAGACAAATAAATATATTATTATTATTGTTATATA